>CM076575.1:1493813192-1493923192 GCA_034641835.2 Pinus albicaulis | reverse complement strand
GAGATTTGGCCATGGGTCAATTCTAATGTAATGATTTCAATGCTTGTATAAAGAAGAATTTATGCACACATGTGTTGTCACTTTTCTTTTATGATGTGGTATCTCATAATGTGATGCTAAAATATGTGTCATTATTGTGGTATTTATATTGGATGTTGACTTTGATGCTAATGTATTTGTGAATTTCACCTATTTTTATGATTGAATGTTATATTTTCTAACATAAGAAATCTCACATATTAAGAAGTATGTTTCCTAGAGGCATAGTTTGAGAGTAGTCATCGAAATTTGGTCATATCCATTTTGATAAAAATTATCGATGCCACACGTTGAGAGGACTTGACACACCTTAACTCGAGTGTATGATTTGGGGGCGTGACAACTGGTATCAAATAAAATTCCACCACCTTCTCACAAAATTGGGTATCAGAACTGTTTGGAGGTAGTTTGTTATAGTGTCCATAGCGTGACAAGTGTTTTAAGGAAAAATTGAATCAATGGAGGCTGAAATGAATTGTACGAAAGCTAATAATAGTGTTGTTCCATTATTTGAATTGTTTCATCATCTAATTTAGAAGGTTTGTTTCTATGGAAGAAGAATGGATTAGCTGGAGGTGCAGGTTAGTGATCATGTGTCATTGGTCTGTGAGTAGTCAAAGATTATTGTTGTGTTAAATAAAGTAGCAAGTCATGGTTTTTATATTGCTTTAGTGAAGGTGAAGAAAAATTAACCAAAGGTGCACTATAGTACAATATTTGTGAAAGTGATTACCAATTTATATTGGGATTTGGAGCAGTATTTTGGATAACTGGGTACATGCCTACATGAGCATAAGGTGAGAGTTTTTGTTACACATTAGATAGGGAATGAGAAGTAGTGGTGGATTGTAACACACCCCTTTACCACCCACATTTTTTAATAAGGGTGAAAGGAGGCATGTTACTACGTTGATCCAACCCCCAAAGTACAATTATGGAGATGGGGTCTAATTTTTTTTCTCTTTTTAAAACATGTCAAAACTCAAAACCAATAGCACCATTGTGTTATTCTGACCAATAAATTTCCAATGATATAAAATTTTCTTGAACACACTTACTGAATTGAAATTTATGACCTTTTAAATTCTAGCCTCTTAAAATCTATCATGTCACCTTGGCCTGCCATGTGGCACCCATGTGATTCCCACGTGGCGATTTATATGAGTTCTATGTCATACTTCTTTGATGCCACCATGGGTTTTCAACACAACCCTGGCATTAAACCCTATAAATCCCATTAAAACCTTCATGCAAATGCTCCAATGGTATAATAGGTAGGACACAACTCTTTTTTCATTTATAGGAGATAATTTTCCATCTATCAGGGTCCATCACCACCAGACCCCCATGCCTCTACACATTAAAACAAATTCAAGTACACCGATGCCCAGTCTCATGAATTCCAATGCCTCATTCCTGGCGGCTTGATGGCCCAATAACCTAGGATGTTGTCATGTTAGAGTGATGTCATGCTTACGTTACCCACCCCACATGGGCTCCTCCAACAATACCACATGTCACTTATTATTGGCCCCTTTGGACCTACCCAATAATTGAATCAAGGTGCCACGTGTCATACCATGAGGGCACCACATCACCCTCTCGTCCACATATTTGAAATCTAATGGCTATGGAAGCCTACCAAATCCATCATCCCTTAGAGAAATTTGAATTCCTACATTATAACTGACTTTTTTCATTTAACATGGTTTACCAATTTAAGGTACGAGACAAAAAATTTTGGGTTTCTTGACGAGATTGGGTTCTATCCCAAACCACACATATACATACATAAATAAACACAAACACATAAACATTACACACACACACACAAAATATATATATGTGTGTGTGTGTGTGTGTGTGTGTCTACACACACACACACACACACAGATATATATATATATATATATATATATATATATATATATATATATATATATATATATATATATATATATAGATATATATATATATATTGTGTGTGTGTGTGTTGTGTGTGTGTGTAAATGTGAACAAACTAGGCATCTTCCCTTACTACTTGGGTATAGCGTTGGATCCTATGGGGCCATGGGGATTATATGCAACACCTCAAAATTCAAAATTTTCCAACCGCACACCATATTTACTTATATCAATGCAACAAGGTTTTTGCATAGCCTATGATACTTCCTTTTTCACTTCCATATATAAATATGAATTTAATATGCATGTAGCTTGACCTTTAGTTATTAATCCTGAGTTTAAAACAATAACACCAAGGCCTACCATACAACGGGTTTCACATCATATTTAGGTAACATTGAGCTTAAGCAAGGTTTCTACCACCCCCTTCAAACTAATAACTTTTAGGTCATTTACCATATCATAACAAACCAGAAATTCATATGCCATGTTTCGTTGGAAATTCGCATAAAACAACTCAATAAATCATAATAGAATTCACCAATTCTTTCATGAAAACACACAAGGAATTATTTTCCTTGAATTTGAACTAAATAAATCATCAACACTATATCCAACTCATGACACTCATATTAAAAATCCATAAACAATCATTAATATTTCCACTAATCAAGAGTTAAACCTTACTCAATAATTGCTCAAAACTTAGCATCAACAAGGCATTCCATCAACACTTTAAACACATGCATGATGTTCAACTGTACAAGAGTTGTAGGAAACACTTATATTATAAAATAATTCTCACAATTGAGTTTGGAACTTCAACTCTCCACCTAACCTTAGATTGTACTAGAATGTGGCCTTTCATGCACCTAATCAACCCTGAGCCAGATTCTAGAGCTTGACGAGGATTGCTCAAAGTATGAAAACCAAACATGCTAGTTGAGACAATTACTCCAGAGGCTGCACCAAATCCACCCACCAACTATGTACATTAATAAATTTAGACATGGAATCTATAGATTTCTCTACCTCCACCCACCAACAATTCAATTAGAAATTTGGAGGGAATCCATAGGTCAACCACCCCCACCACAACTATTTAAATCAACAGGATGGCATAGGGAGTCTAGAGGCCCAAACACCTCCACCCACTAGAAAAAAATGGAATCCATAGATATCTCACCTCAACCCTCATCATATTAAGGGAATCCAAAGGAAAACACCTCCACCCTCAACCAAACAAGGGACTCTATAGATTTGACACCTCCACCCTCAACCAAACAAGGGACTCTATATATTTGACACCTCCACCCTCAATAAAAAATCATGCACAGTGGTTCGACCAAATCCTGGGAGTCCAGAACACACTACAAATAAAATATGAAACAAGCAAGGAAGCTTCAAAGCTCTCGTTTCTTGGAATCCAAGAGATAGGGATCTGGCCTGGCTATCAAGGGAATCTATAGTTTAAACCATGTCCACCCTCCAACCAATCACGAAATCCAAAGACTAATAATCTCACCTAATAAATGTTATTCCAGTTTTCCAATGCTCAACCAAATGACTTCTTTTCTCTTCAGTTCGTATAGAAACACTAATATTTCAGTATTCAATTCGTCATGTTATTTTCTTTATTTCTTCTATTTATTTGATGTCAAGCCATTGTACCCTTTTCTCCGTTTCCCTCAAATTATCCTTTATTTTCTCTGGTTGTGGAACTTCTCCCTTTCCACATCTCTTTCCTTCAACAACCACCTTTTTCTTGTGTCCCTTTTAGTGTCTCCTGAACACTAAGTTCCTCTCATGGTTCCACTCCACTATTCAATTAATACCCCCCTCCTCTCTTACATCCAGCTATCAAGGTTCTCATTTTTCTCTAATCAGTTATGACTCCTTGTTTGTTTCCTCCCCTTCTCTCAGCATCCATATTTTTTGTCTTCTATTGTTCATGGGAATGTTTTATACCACCTTTCCTTCCACTTTTTATTGGTTGAATTGGTATTTCATACCTTCCAGTGTACCCCATCTATTTCTTTATTCAGTTTTGTCCTCTTTTGCTTAATCATGTTTCCAAACAATGCATGCTCTTGTCCTCCCTTTGTTTATATGAATGAATTAGTGTGGTAAGCCCACTAAGTCCCACATGCTATCACCCCTTGGATTTCATAAAACATGTCAACTTCCTTCTAATCCCAAGAAACCTCCTTCCTCAAACCATGGAATTCATGTCCCAAGGCTCAGGCCTATTTTTCATTAAAATTTCATGATTAAAGGATTTACAATTGGGGGGGTATTAACCAAGGACTATCACAAAATCCTCCCCCTTGGAGGAACACCTTCGTTGGTTTTATGTAACCAAACATAAAAAAACATTCTTTAAAACTAAGCACAACTATTTTGGAATTTATATGCCCAAATCTATACAACATTTACAAAAAAAAATTACAATTGCTTCAACGAGTAAACAAAAAAGGATATGTTTTCCACACATGATCAACCATTTCCCATTTGGCTTCCTTGGGCCCAAAGTCCCCCCATTTCACTTTAAATTGCTTTATTTCTCAATTCCAAAGCATGACCTTCATATAGTCTAGGATGCGCTTAGGTTCTGGCTAGAACTCTGCCACTGATCCTACCTATAGTACAAATCAATCAACTACATGATTAACATATTTCACATATATATATATAATCATTGAAACATGGAAAAAATCATGAAATTTTACTAATAATGGCAAGTCCAACCTATAGGCCACTATCCTTATGCTTTCAAGCACTTCAAATGGCCCACAAAATCATGGTGCAAACTTGGCACATGAACCATTTTTTAAGGAGATTTTCTTGGGACTAACGTGAAAATACACTTGCTCCCCAAACTTGAACTCTTTATGCACTTGATGCTGGTCTCAATAACTCTTCTACCTATCATGTGCCATGTTCAAATTTTTTTTACTGTAATTATTTATTTTTCCATTTCCTTTAACAGATCAGGTCTAATGATGACCCTATTTACTAGATCACTCCAGGTGATAGGAGTATTTAAAATCTTATTATAAATTGCTTCAAATGATCTCATTTTCAAAGACTCTTTGTACCAATTATTGTATGCAAATTCTACAAGTGAAATGTATTTTTCCCACTTCCTTGGCTGGTGCATTACATACATTCTTAACATGTCCTCCAGGATTCTATTTATCTTTTTTTTCCCCCTCAGTCTGTGGATGGTAAGTTTTGATAAAACCCAACTTTGTCTCCAAGGATACAAATAGTTCCTTCCAAAAATTTGAAGTAAACTTGCCATATCTATCTGAGGTGATTTACATTGGAATTCCATGCAATCTTGTGATCTCCTTTAAGAAAACTCCTTCCACATCACTTGCTGAAATTGGTTTATTTCACAAACAAAAAATGAGAAATTTTGCTTAATTTTTCAACTAATAAAAAAATTGCATCATGTTGTTTGGATTCCTTTTGTATCCTGGTAATAAAGTCCATGGAAATCATTATGGAATTGGAATGGGATGCAATAAACTAGCTGGGTACTTGTACCCAACTTTCAATTGTCAGAACTTTATGCACTTGTAAATGAAATTAGTCACTTCCCTTTTCAAATTTGGCCAATAGTAAAACATTTTAATGGTTTTTATAGTATTTAGGTATCCTAGGTGGCCTAAATATGGTATTTTATGAAACTTTTTTAATAACTTTTTCTTTAAACTGTTATGATTTGGCACATGGATTCTTTTCTTGAATCGAATCATCCATCTTCTGAGATGCATATTCCCTATCATTTTTAACCTTGGAATTTCGCTATATTTTTTCATTTATTTGTTAATAATTTTCATCACATTATCGTTCATTCTTAATTTTGTCTTCAATATTAGTTCTATAAGAACTGATTGCTACTACATTGAATATTTTAACTCTCTAGTTGAGTGCATCAACAAATCGATTTCAATTGTCGTTTATACATATAATTTACAAATAGAACTCGCTAAGTGTGGCCATACACCGAGATTTCATGGAATTTAATTTAAGATGATTAAATAATTACTTCAGCCCTCCATGTTTAGTCATTAAAATAAATATCCTACCAAGAAGATAATGCCTCCACATTTTTAATGTGTGGGTGATGGAAGCCAACTCCAAGTCATGAGTTATATAGTTTTTCTCATGCTCGTTTAACTTTCTTGACTTATAACTAACCACTTAGCCTTTCTGCATTAAGACTCTGCCAATTCCATCATTGTAGGAATCTGTGCACACCACAAAATTATTATCTGGATCTTATGTTTGTAGTATTGGTGCATTGGTGAGAAATTTCTTCAACTGATCGAAGCTTGCAGCATACTTAGTTGTACATTCAAACTTATTTCATTTCTTTTGCAATGTTGTGATTGCAAAGAAAAACTTGGAGAAAATTTTAATGAATCCCCTAAAGTATCCTTCCAGTCCCACAATGGACCTAATTTCAACCACATTCTTGTTAATTTGGAATCTCAAGGAAAAATTTCCTCCTTTGGACAACCTTCGTCATCGAGAAAGGCCCCTCCTATCCCTTGGAAGAATTTAATTTGGTAGAGGAAAAATATATTTTTAATATGGAAACCCACATGTTCTCAAAAGGACACGTCGACCCAAAAGAGAAATCGAAAACCCTTGGAAGCCTATAAATAAAAGTCAACTAAACCACATTTTGACATCATCATCAAGAATCTTCTTCTTCTCTCTTATTTCATTTGGCTCGTACAGGTATTAGGCTGATTCACGAGGATTTGTTCGTACATGTTTGAAATTACAAGGTCTTAGCTCACACATGTAAATTATGGTTTTAGTCTATAGCTGTAGGGTTGGAATAGGTAAATTTTTGTTGTAGTCACATGCATATAGGTATCTCCCCGCGGCTAGAGTGTTAAAGTCGCATGCATGGTCAATACCTCCATATGGCAGGGACGTAGGAAAATTTGATAGTTGACCGCAAACTTTGACCATTAACTGCATGCTTGGGAAATTTAATTATGATCAGTATTGTTGTTGGGCCCATCTCTTGGATATTTTTTTCTTGGTTTTTATAGATATTCTTGTGATTAACGAATTGGAACATGGTACTATGTCTTTGTTGAACATTTTGTGACAATCTAATAAGATGAAGAATTATAAAGAATTTTCCCCCTTGTGGGGTTTTTCCCTAGTATTTGACCAAATACGGTGTCTTATTTGTCTCTTATTTTTCTTTGCATTTATTGCTCTATATACAATTTCTATTGATAATTCAAATATTGATTTTTTCTGAAAGATTTCTAATTGAAGATAAGAATTGGTCTCAAGTGATTGTAACAACATGAAACAATAGAAAATTAACATGGTTTCAGAGATAAGGTGAAGATAAAATCCCAAGGAGATAAGAGACAATAGAAATCATCTTCAAAGAAGCTAAAGGAGCCTATTTGGTTTTTTCAAGATGTATACTTCCTAATTCAAGGATAGTGAGAAGATTGGTGACTCGTTTAACTTTTTTGCATGGAAAATAAAGTTGAAAGACATATTTGATGAAAATAAAATTTTGGAGTGTGTAAAAGACAAGGTACATGAGCCTCCAGTGAATTCTTTTGCTACTATAAAATCAAAGTACAAGAAAGGTGATATCAAAGCTACGAAGATTACTATTGATGTTTTACAAGATCATTTTCTTTTTTATGGTTGTAACTTGAAGGTATATAAGGATACATATCACAAGGTGGTTAGGATGTATGAGGTCAATAACTTGAATCACATCCTCTCTTTGAAGGATCAACTCAAAGACATAAAGATGAACAACGAAGAATTTGCGCAATCCTTTATTACGAGTGTATCATATTTAAGGGATTAATTGCAATCTATAGGTGAGCAAGTATCTAATAGGGAGTTTGTATTGGTCGATATTCGAGGTATTCCTCTTGTTTGGAAACCTTCATTACTACACTAAGAACAAATAATATTTTCCCAACATTTGATGAGTTCGTTGGAAAATGAAGTCAAGACTAAACTAGGGTGATTGAAAGAGGGAAAATTAAAAAGCATGAAGAAGGAATATTAGGGGAATTTTGAGGTCTAAAATGGGCCTCCTAAGAAAAATGTACAACCAAAATAAACTTTATAAGGACTAATAAGATTCAATAGGATGATGTCAACCATGGGGGATGACTCACCAATTTTGAAGTAAAAAATTAAAAATATTAATAAATGATAAAATAATAAAACTACTTTTTCAACTTGTATTTTCAACTTGTCTCCCTAAGGTGTTACTCAAATTTCGAGTGAGAGTACTTGTTGGATGTAAAATTTAAATCCGCATCCAAGGAGTACCCATGTTGCATACTTTTGATAGAAACTACTACACGAAAAATGAGAAATACATGAAAAACGTGATTGCAATCACGTTTTTAATGTATTTCTCAATTTTCATGTAGAAGGCTACATCAAAAGTATGCAACATGGGTATTCCTTGGATGAGGAATCAAATTCTGCATCCAACGAGTGTTACCACTCGAAATTTGAGTAAACCCATAGGGAGATAAGTTGAAAATACTAGTTGAAAAAGTAGTTTTTTCTTTTTTCCCTCTAAAACTTGATGATGTAATATAATATTATTTTATTATTTCCACTATTATTTTATAATTTTCTTAGGAGGCCCATTCTAGACTTCAAAATTCCCCTAATGAGCTCTTTTCATTATTTACTCAATATAAGGAAAAGAACGGAAAAGTGAGACAATCCAATCAAGTGAATTTATCTCATGAATCAAGAGACTCCAAGAGAACATTTAGAAAAAAAAAAAGCCTCAAATTGAATGTTACAATTGTCACAATTATGGTCACTATGCACGAGACTATCTAAGAAAGAGAGATGCTACAATAGCCAACTAAGGTAACAACAATAGGCATAATGATAGGAGAAGGAATGATTATAGAAGAAGAGGAGATGATGGAAGAAGAAGGGATGATATAAGGAGAAGGGACACTCCAAGTGACTATGAATAAGGCCACAATCCTCAAAAGAAAGTAAGAAATTCCATGTATGAAAATAATGTTGCTAGCCAATTTGAATATATTATTTTTTCCCCTCTTTCTAGTTATTCTCCTACAGATTTGCATGATAATTGGTTGTAGATAGTGGGGCTTCTAGACACTTCTTGGTATATAAGGAATTCAGGCTCTCAAATCTGGATGAGAGGGTGATAGGTTTGAATATCATTCTTGTGGATAATTCTACATATAAAGTGAATGGCTTTGGTTCTATCAAATTTCATTTGTACTATGGGGAATCTATCCTTCTTCGTGATGTAATGTATGTTTCAAAACTAAATAAGAACCGGGTATCTATTTATGCTTTAGAAGACAAGGGAATGAGGGTAGCTTTCATAAATGAAAAATTCATCACTTGGCCTAATGAATCTTGCACGAGGGATGCTTTCACATTGGTATGTATAGTTTAAGGACTCTATAAAGTTAATGGGATACCTCTATTGGCAATTATCCACAACACCAATCACCAAAGTGAGTTATGGAACTTTTATGACATTTACATTATGTTGCCCTACCAAAGTTGAAAAAGATAGTCTCTGGGATGCATGATGTTCAAGAAAGTCATGATGGAATATCTCTCGGATGCGCTAGTAGAAATAAGACATGGGGACCATTCCACTCTAACAGGAATACAATGGATAATATTCTTCAACTCATTCATTCATATATTTTTGGACCTATGCCAACACATTCTCTTGGTGGCCATCTCCATTACATGACATTCATTGATTACTTCTCCACGAAATCATGGATATACTATTTGAAGCACAAGGATGAGACTTTTTATATGTTGAAACACGTCAAGGCATTGATAGAGAATAAAAAAGGGAATAAAATTAAGGTCTTCAAGTCTAATAATGGCAGAGAGTACAATTTAAATGAGTTCATTAACTTCTACAAGAAGGAAGGCGTCAAGAAGGAAACCATAGTACCCTAAAATCCTGAGAAAAATGGAGTGGCTAAAAGAAAGAACATGTCTATTATGGAAGCTTCGCAAGCCATGCTACATGATCAAAGGTTACCAATGTTCATTTGGGTAGAAGAAATAAATACAATGGTGTATGTACAAAACAAGGTTCCTCATCAATATTTGGATAACAATACTCCTGGAGGAATGTTCACAGGTGTGAAGCCCAACATTGGTCATCTCATGATATATGGTTTCCCCATATACTTTCATGTGCCAAAGGATAAGAGGAAAAAATTGGAAGCCATGGGAAATAAAGGTACATTTCTTGGGTATTGTGAAAATTCTAAAGAATTTCAAATCTATATATCTTTCCAAAGGAAAATAGACCTTTGATGAAGATTTTTCTCTTGGAAAAGCGACATATCCTCCTCCTCTGAAGAAAGATGATGATATGGACATATTAGAAGGTCCTTTTGTGCTAGAATATAAGAAGGACATTGATGATGATCCCGTGGAGCCTATGGACCCCTTGGATTCACCTCCAAGTGATCCCCCTACCAGGAAGAGACCATTATTACTTAGTGACACTTTACAGGATGCTCAAAGATTTTTTCCTACAAAAAGAACCTTTAGAGAGAATAAGAATTTGTGCCGATATGAGGGATGTGTTGTAGCGATGAGCACTATGATCCAAGTTTATTCCTCCACATTTGATGAATCAGTGAAAGAACATGTTTGGAAGGATGTTATGGCCAAATAATACAAATCCATTATGAAGGTAGATGTGTGGGATATTGTTCCAATAAATAAAGATAAGTCTTTCATAACCTCAAAATCGTTATACAAAATCAAACATGGAGCTAATGGATGCATTGAAAACTAAAAGGAAAGGATCATGGATAGAGTATTCTCCTAGAAAGAGGGAGAAGATTATGATGAGAACATTGTGACAATTTACTGCTATACCACTATTAGATCAATTGTTTCCCTTGCTACTAGTCAAGGATGGACCCTTCACTAGATGGATGTAAAGATGGTATTTCTTCATTGTATGATATAAGAATAACTTTACGTTGAGTAGCATCAAAGATTTGAAGCAAAGGAATGAAAGACACATTATTGTAGGTTGAATAATGAATTATATGGTTTAAATCAAACTCCTCGAGCTTCATATGCCCTCATCGATAGTTGGTGAAGCTTGGATTCACAAGAAGCAGCACCAATCCAAATCTCTACTTCAAGGTGGTTCAAGATATGCCTTTGATTTTGATTTTATATGTTAAAGATCTATTCTTGACATATAGTGAACGTTTGACGATCGAGTGTAAGAGGGATTTGGCCTCAGATTTTGAGATGAACGACCTTGGCATGATGGATTACTTTCTAGGACTAGAAGTTTGGAAAAGACATGTAGATGTTTTCCTATGTTAAGGGAAATATGTTGTGAAGATATTCAAAATATTTGGGATGAAAAAATGCAAATCCTTGGAAAACCCAATGGAGATTAATTTCAAGAAGTTATGTGAAGATGTTTTTGTACCCTACTTGGCTAACCCTTCCAAGTATCGTAGATTAATTTGGGCATTGATGTTCCTTGTGAACACTTGTCCGGATATATTCTTTGCAATGAAAAATTTTATTCAATTCATGATCGATATCATCCATGCACATTGGCTTAATGCCAAACACATTTTGATATATCTATAAGTGACAATTAATAGTGGTATGAGATACTTCTGGGGATGTGAGACTACATGGATACATCAATGTTAGCTGGGTTGGAAGCATTATTGAAAAGAAGATAAAATCAAGATGTTTTTTAGCTTGGAATATGCCATGACATATTATATGAGCAGGAAACAAATTTCAATGGATTTGAGTATGAAAAAGGCATAGTATATTGTTTCTAGTATGGCTAGCAGTGAGGTGGTCTTGTTGAGAAATCTATTTGGAGAGTTGTTTGAGCATGTCCTGGATATGACAATGATATATTGCAACAACAAGGGTGGGGTATGATTTGTAGAGAATCTCATATTTCATGACAATTCAAAGCATATTAAGATAAAATACCATTACATATGTGACATGGTGTATAGAGGAGTCATCAGACTCCATCATATTTAAAATGATGATAATATTTTTGACATACTCATGAAGGCTTTGCTAAAAGGGAAGTTCTTTTTCTCCAGAGAGCAGCTTTGAATGATGGATGTGACCCTCTCAAGTAGGGGTCCCAACTAATCGAAGTCACTGATTTATGATCTTCACCCTTGTATGAGCTCCAAGGGTGAGGAATTGAGCTAGAGAGTTCCTAGGGTTGAGGGAAATCGTGGAAAATAGGTGTGTTTGATCCTTACCTTGTGGTAAGTGTGTTTCTCCATTATTTTCATATAAGGGCATGTATGGTCCTTACCTCATGGTAAGTGTGTATCTCCCCTTACCGAGTATACCCCAGTATGCATCCTACCCATAGGTTGGGCTTGTTGGGATTGTTCCTACCCATCTAACCAATGAGTTGAGATGATGACTTGGGCATGTTGGATCCTTACCTTGCAAGGTAAATGTGTATCTCCCCCAAGTGCCTTGCATTGTGTATGATCCTTACCTTATAAGGTAAGTGTGTATATCCTCACAAGGGTTTGAATATAAGGGTTCTACCACTTGAATCTTTAGGTTCCTAATGTGAAGATCAATAGACAATGTCAGAGTTGTGATCCTTACCTCACGGTAAGTTGTATCCTTCCTATTGTCCTTGGATGGTGGGTTGAGTTTAGCTCCCCTATGATGTGGGTTGAGTTGGAAATCCCCTATGATGACGATTGAATAGAGGATGGTAGCTTGAGCTCCCCTCTGATGTAAAATTCTTCTTCTTTTATATTCGAGAGTGTTCAACATCTGAGCAAAGATGAGCGGAGATGAAATTTGATTTGATGAGAGACATATTGCAGTCAGTAATTTCTCTCTAGCTGAGAGGGAGTGTTAAATTGGAATCCCATGGAAAATTTTCTCCTTTACATTCTTCCTCATCAAGAAATACCCCTCCTAGCTCTTTGAAGAATTTAAATTGTTTGAGGAAAAATATTTTTTTAATATGGAAACCCACATGTGCTCAAAAGGACAAGTCGACCCAAAAGATAAATTGGACACCCTTGGAATCCTATAAATACATGTCAATTTAACCTCGTTTGGGAATCTTCATGAAGCATCTTCTTCTTCTCTCTTCTTTGATTTGTCTCGCACAAGTATGAGGTTGATTCATGGATATTGGTTCATATAGGTTCAAAATTACAAGTTTTTAGCTCACACATATGGATTTGGGCTTTGGTCTTTCGTCACAGGGTTAGAACAGGGAAATTTCAGTTGCAGTCACACATATATAAGGTGCTCCATGTGACTATAGTTTTTCAGCCACATGCATAGTCACTAGCGCCCCGCGATTGGGACTTAGGGCATTTTGACAGTTGTCTGTAGACTTTGACCATTGACCGCAGGCTTGGGAACTTTGATTATCATCAATATTATTGTTGGGATCATCTCTTCGATATTGTTTGACTCATTTTGATGGATAGTCTTGTACTGTCTATTTTCTGAAAATTTTATGAACATTTAATAAGAAGAATAATTTGAAAGGGTTTTCCCCCTTGTGGGGTTTCCCTTGGTATTTGTGACATACATCCAAATTAGACACAAATTAAGGCCCATATAACCTTTCATAAGCATATAAAGGCTATATTAAATCTCCACTTCTACACTTAATAATGTATTTTTATCTTTAATATGCTTTTAGGAAGGTTTAGAGATAATTGCATATTATGTGCCTAATATTATTTATTTTTGTAGAATATTGTGAGAATATTGGGAAAATTATGAGGATTTGGAGGAGGAGATGATATAGGGACTTGTACCCTATTACAAGAGGATCAATATTGGATAATAAATGAACAAAATATCATGAAATTATTCAAAAAAATATGGAGCTCCAGTTATTGAGAAAATCTAGGAATATGTTCCATGTCATTTAATGTGGATTCCTAGTGTTTGGAACTAGATCCACTTTTTGAGAGATTTTGGAGGGGAAATTTTCCTCCTTTCAAGGAGAATGCTTCGTCATAACTTTGTATAAGTATTAATATGAATTATCCTATAGGAGCATGTATTTTTTAGTCTTCTTGTGGAGAAAACTTGTTATTTAGTAGTTGATCCACTTTCAAATCTAACATGGATGTACTTGGATTGATTCAAATAATGAAGTTTAGTGCCATTTTTACCTTCTAAAGCTTGGTTTCCTTCGTAAGGCTCTGATTTTCCTTGGTCTTGGCCATCCCATGAGCCTCTAATCCCTCTTTTAAAATTTCTTTATTTCCTTAGAATGCCTTTTTCACTTGCATCTCTTATTTTTGCATTTACTATTCATGTTTCTTTCGCCGCAGGTAATATTGGTTAAATGATTGAAGTGAGTTGTTTTATGGGTTACATAAAGAGTGACAAGCATGATGAATCCTTAGAAAAACTTTTAAAATTCATATTCATCATTGAGCTACTTGGATTGGTTTACTACATCACAAATCTATAATTTTTGGAAGTCCTCTGTAGCAAAATTGTAGTATTTTCCTTATATTTTTTAGAATGTTTTAATGAGCTTCATTTTAGTTGATTAAACTTTTATTGGGTCATAAAAAAATTCAAGTTAATAAAAAAATTTACCCCATATAATTTTCACTTGATTAGGTTATGCATTTGGTAGGTTAACTAGCTCACTATTCTTGAATTTTTCGTTTTTAGAGTAATAAATTTTATGCTATTTTTTAGTATGTGTACATAGGGGTATTTTGGAGTGATTCCAATTGGAATGGATTCATAAAACATCCTAATTAATAATATAAAAAAATCCCATCTCATTTTAATTTTATTTACATGGGAATTCGAAAAGTTATCTCGCTCCTCTAGCAACACATGGCCTCTTGTAGAAACTCCTATAGCACCTCTTGTAGCACCCATGTATCATGTGTAAAATTAACCATATTTGGTCCAAAAGCTTGGTTTTTTCTCTTAGGATTGAATCATGACCCTTAGGCTCTAAATCCATGATTGAGTAAGACCAAAATACCTATTAAGCCTTGCCTATTCTCCATTGCAATTCACCTTTGGAGTTTGGATTAGTGGACAGATACATGACTTGAAGAGCATAATAATGATTTTCATGAAGCACATTGTGAAATATATTGAAGAAATATATATTGAATGCAATGATTGAAGAATTATTTAATTTTATTTCATACATCTTAAGTTATGGTTTCCATTTCTAGCTTTGCAATTTCTATTTCATAGACTAGGCTTCCTTTTGATGTACCATTTACACTCTGCAAAAAAG
This sequence comes from Pinus albicaulis, assembly GCA_034641835.2. NCBI lineage: Eukaryota > Viridiplantae > Streptophyta > Pinopsida > Pinales > Pinaceae > Pinus > Pinus albicaulis. Next base: position 1,493,907,900 of record CM076575.1, on the reverse strand, counting down.
TTAATGTTTTCATTTATACAAATAGGATTAAAATTTACATTCATATAAAGTAGAATAAAATTTCCTTTATGAAAAAAGTAACTTGGATTTCCTCTCTGCAAATATAATTAGGTTTCCTTTATGCAAATATAGTAAAATATCCATTTTTGCAATTAGTTTAGGCTTGGATTTCATGACATTCACTTCATTGCATCACATCAACGAGAGAAGAACACATTGAATGTTGCACATATAATTTCGACACCTCTTAACTTTGTATGAAACATGAGTTGATAATTTAAGTTGGTAGCCTTAGGAGTTGCAACATTCTTGCTGCAATACTGGGGCTCAGCAATTTTTGGCACCATTGCTGAGGAAGGTGTCAAAGTATTCATTGTTTTCTTCCCTAGTTGATTCATTTGTTTTACTTTTTGAAAAAAAAATGCATTAGAAATATTTAATTTCAAGAACATAAATGATCCAGACTTATGCATGAATGAAATAAAATACATAAATACACATAAACGCAGAGATGCTGCAAAAATAAGACTTCATTTCATTAATATCACATAACTGAAATATGCTTACAGACAAAATGGAAATAAACTAGCTATGGAGATGGTAGCTTATCTCTAAGATGAGATGAGGTGGCTGCAAGCCTATGAAATATTTTACAATGAGGCTTGAAGGCCTATTTATTATTGAGAAACAATGGAAAACCCTAAAAATCCAAAAACCTACCCTAGGAGAGGAAGCGCCAAAACTATGGGCCCCGTTTGGGTAAATTGGTAGATTAACTTACAGGGGATGTAACTTTGGCATATGGTATCTATTTGATGTGCACAATACCTTTTTAGAAACATCTATCCCATTTTCCCAAAAAATTCTATTTAGGGGCTCAAAATGGCTTCGGAAGTTTAGGACCCGGAAAAACTACTAAAAATATTAAATTGTGCTACAATTAAGGAAACTGAAAAACTGAAAGAATCAATGGTGGGGCCCCAAGTGGAATAGGCAGGTGGCCACCAATATCCATATGGATAATTCCTCCCCCTTAGGAAGTAATGGTCCCAATTGTGTTGAGTTCATCTATGAGATGAAGAAACTTCTGCTAAACTTGGTCCCTGGTGAGCCACTTGCCTTGGTGCAGGAGTTGACCAGCTTTCACAACCAAATACAATTGGATCTTCTACTGGAGAGTATTATTGATTTGTGTATCCATGATACAATCTGTGGTGGCCTGTTCCATGCAGTCTGGGTTTAAATATATTGGTATGAGTTGTTCTACAATGTCGAAGGTCTCCAGTAGAGGTGGGAATTAGGGATGAAGGTGGTCCACATTGAACACTGGGTGCAGACCAAGGAATGGTGGAATGCTGAGATCGAAGGAATTGTCCCCTAGAAAATTGGTGATGGTGTATGACCCATATCAGAGTGGGCTAATCTTACGGTGGGGTCCAGTGAGGCACTCCTTCTGCAAATGTAGCCACATTGTCACCCATCTAGGAGTTGTGTGCCACCCGATGTTGATCAGGTCACTACTTGTACTTTGCATTGGTTCTATCCAATATATCATGAACCTATTGGTATATGTGTTCAAAGGGCTCAATGAAGTTTTTCACCTTGTCAAGTTCAGACTGGACATGACCGGAACCAGCCTAAGTAGCTGCAAATGGCATGGCTACGTCAATGGTACATAGTGGCTGGAATCCCAAGCCCACCTGAAAGGGTCTGTGGCTGGTTGAGCTGTCGAGAGCTCGGTTATATTTTTTTTTTACATAGGGGAGGCTATCATCCCATATGCGTGGATTATTTTAGTTCTACACGCACAAAATGTGTACGATCATCTTGTTGACGACCTCTCTCCGACCATCATTTTGGGGATGGAAATTTGTGGACTTGGTGAGCTTGATGTTCAGAATTGACCATAGGCTAGACCAAAATGTATTGAGAAACATTTTGCCCCGATCTGAGATGATAGACTGTGGGATCCCAAAGTGTACCCACACTCATTCAAAGAAGAGTTTAGCAGTGGTTTCTGTTGTGATATTCTTCTTACAAACCTCCATAATGGCCATCTTTGAGAATCTGTCGACGACCACCAAAACACAGTCGTTTCCATGGTTAGTAGAAGGAAGGTCCGACATGTAATCCATGGAGATGGATTCCCAAGGTCGACTAGGGGTAGAAAACAAAGCATAGAGGCCTTGCTTCTTGATGGTTGGTTTGGAAATGACACGGGCAGTGCAGGATCTGATGTACTTCTCGACATCTAATCGAAGGTTAGGCAAATAGAAATAATTCTGAAATATGAGCACTATTTTCTCGACCCTGAAATTCCGAATGACCCCACTGTAGTGTGCTTCCCAAATCATCTGGGCATTCTCGCTTGAAGGAACACAAAGGTGTCTTAGGTGAAATAATAGTGCATCCTAGAGGTGAAATTTTGGAAATTTATTACCCTCCAAGAGTGTCTTGTATGTGTGAACAAATTCTGGATCACTCTTGTAGAGAAGCAGCCAATCAGAAGTTTCATGCCCACAAGAGTTGAGCATGGTGGTTAGTTCCATGATCAGTGGTTGGATGAGGTAGTCTGCAACATTATTGGTGCTTCCCTTCTTGTACTTGATGTTCAAATGAAATTGTTGCAAATATTATGTGAACCACTTCCAATGGTAATCATTCTGAACTTCCCTTGTGTTTGTATGAAATGCAAGGGTCAGTGGTCTGTGTGGATGAAAGTGTCCTTCCCAAAAATGTAATGCTTACATTGATGGTAAGCCTGCAAAATGGAATACATCTCTTTGTCATAAGTGGGATACTTTTGAATCGTATCAGACAATGTCTCACTGTGATATGCCACTGGATGACCCTGTTGAGTAATAACTACCCCAATAGAATAATCTAAGGCATATGTATAGATCTCAAATGATTGTTTCAAGTATGGTAATGTGAGCACAGGGGAAAAGAAGAGGCGATTTTTCAACTTGACGAATGTCTTCTATTGATATTCAGACCAAAATATTTTTTCTTTTGCTCCTCTCTTGGTGACTTGGCTCAAGGGAAAAGTCATATGAGGGAATCTCAACACGAACCTGCGATAGAAATTGGCAAGACCTAGAAAGAAGCAGAGCTTTGTTAGAGTGGTTGGGACTGGCCAATCCCGAATGACTTGGATCTTGGATGGATCCACATGCACCCCTTGCTCATCAATAATGTATCCCAGATACTGAACTTGGGTCATGAAAAAAGTGCACTTCTCCAAATTGGCACACAACTTGTGTTGTTGTAGTGTTTGGAGGACCTGTCGAATGTGGTGGAGGTGCTCTTCCCAAGTCTAGCTAAAGACCGGGATGTCATCAAGGTACACTACTAAAAATGAGTTGGTGAATGGCCGCAATATGTCGTCCATGAACCTCATGAAGGTTACAGGAGCATTAGTCAACCCGAAAGACATGACCAACCATTCGAAAATACCCTCCTTGGATTTGAAGGCAGTTTTCCACACATCAAAGGGTTCAATTGGTACCTAATGATACCCGAACTTCAAGTCAATATTGCTGAAATATTTTCCCCCCTTGAGTTGGTCCACAGGGTCAACAATATGTGGGATCGGGTACCTATTCTAGACAGTGATCTTGTTTAACGCCCGATATTCAATACAAAGTCTCCAAGTCCCATCCTTCTTCTGCACCAACGTGATCGAGCTCCCACAAGGTGATGAACTTGGACGAATGTAACCTTTCTACAATAGCTTCTGAATCTACCTCTTGATTTCGTCATTTTCCAGAACAGAGTGCCGATAGATTAGTCCATTGGGTTGCGGCACACCTTGGGTCAGATCGATGGGGTCCTTGACTTGACAGTGCAGAGGCACCCTTGTAGTTGAGGTGAAGATGTCCTTGTACTCCTGCATGACCATGTCCATCTATCGTTGTCATTCAGAGGATATTTTTCTGGATGTTGTGGCCACAGTCTTCTTCTTTCCCTAAGGGCGGATTATCAATAAAAAAATTTCCAGTTTTGGAAATGAGCTTACTGCATTGTTTTGCAGTAACCAAAGATATGGTGATAGGCATTGCTACCTACGGTATCCTATACAACTTATTTCCCAAAATAATAATAACAACATGAGGCCGAGACTAATACATAGCATGTCGCTTCCACAAGTATGGTTGGCCCAACCGCTTCCTGACCTCTACTAAAATGAGGTTATTTTGGCTCCCACTATCGATAATGAATTGCAGCGAGGAACCCTTTATCCACATCTGGGAATGGAAGAGGCTCCCCCCCCCCTCCTCTGGAACTTCTGGTTCCTCCCTCTAGATCTTTGTGGTGGAAACAGTGACGTTGGGCTCTACATCTGTAATCTAATTCCCTTTATCATTCCTCTTGTCAGGTTTTGATTCATATTCAGAGCATGCATATGACTCAGAAGCCTTTAGCTCGGCTACCAGTGACTTCTTGGCCCGACACTCACTTATGTTGTGAGTTGAGCTCTTATGGAACTCACACCACTTTCCTGTGTCCTTTGGCTTTGCAAGGTTTTTCTTTGCTTGTGGATTTGGCGAGATATCCTGGGTGATCCCGCCTTGGATTTTTCCTTTGTTATGTTGTTTAAGGGTACCTTTCCCTTGTCAAAGTCTCACTTCTTCTATTTGAACTTCTTCTCAATCTTGGCAGCATACTGATATGTTGCGCTAAGCGAGGATATGTCGAGGGAATCCATTTCCTCATTAATATATATATGCAAGAAACTACAGTAATTTAGCACCAAATGTTTATCTGAATGTTTGATACCCAATTTTGTGCCCATGGTATGGAATAGATTCGTCAGCTCATGCACATCTTGATCCCTTTTTTGTCACAGCATAATCCATTATATGTACTTTTCCTCATAGCTCCCCATGGAATAGTATTGTTCCTTGATGGCATCTTGAAAATAATTCCAAGTGGGTACGGCCGAAAACAAAGAGGATTCCCTCCTGTCCTTTTTCTCACAGTAGGTTTCCCACCAGTCCTTGACATGGCAGGCGGCTTTGAGGAGTGAAAAATTAATATTTTCTTGGTTGGAAAAATCATGAACCAAGAAATAAACTTCTAATAGATTCAAGAATCTATCTACGATGAATGCATCTATTTGGCCTGAAATATGGGAATGTTAAAGTTTACTTGTACCTTAAAAGGATTTGCACCTCCAAAGTGGTTTTTGGATGTAGATGTGCTTTCACTGGGAAGTCATTGAAGGATATGGGAAAAGTTATCCAACATTGCATTCCTTTGTTTTTTGAATGCTTCCTCAAGAAATATTTTGATAGGATCTCTTGTTCCCTCGTCTTTCTTTTCTTCACCTATGGGAGGTTTTCAAGGTTTGCCAGGCTGATCTTGCAAAGGTTCAACCAGCTTGAGCCCTAACTCCTTATACCCTAACCTCGTTGGGGACATGAAAAGAAGGATCAAGAAAGAGAAGACTGTTATGATACCAATGAGCCAAGCTTATTTAGGAATGCAATAAAATACATAAATACACATAAACACAGTGATGCAATAGAAATAATATTTCATTTCATTAATATCACATAACTAAAATATGCTTACAGACAAAATGGAAATAAACTAGCTAGGGCGTTGGTAGCTTATCTGTGAGAAGAGATGTGGTGGCTACAGGCCTCTGAACTATGTTACAATGAGGCGCAAAGGCCTATTTATTATTGAGAAACAACGGAAAACCCTAAACATCCAAAAACCTAACCCTAGGAGATGAAGCACCAAAACTATGGGCCCCGTTTAGGTAAATTGGTACATCAACTTTCCAGGGACATAAATTTGGCATACGTTCTCCATTTGACACGCAAAATACCTTGTTGGAATGATCTATTAGAGGAATACAACCTTTGATGTGAGCAACAATGGTTGAGGACCCATGTCACTCCCGATTTTCCCAAAAAACGTTGTTTAGGGCCTCAAAACGACTCCGGAAGTTCAGGACCCAAAAAACCTACTAAAAATAGTATATTGTGCTATAGTTAATGAAAGTGAAAAATTGAAAGAAACAATGGTGGGGCCCCAAGTGGAACATGCGGGTGGCCACCAATATCCATATCGACCAAGAAATTTGCATTGCATTAGCATTCTCATTCATTTTCTTTTTTTATAAAAACAAAAATTACTTCTCCAACATCACCCCCGCCCCCCCCCTTGATGACATGGTGTAGTAAGAGCCACATCACCAACCACTTTTACAGGTAGATGAAGAGTAGGTGACAAAGAAGGTAGAATAAATGGATGGATATGAAGAAAATGAGGAAAATCCTCTTTGATTTCCCACTCAAGATGCTATTATTAGTGTCCATATGAAGAAAATCCCTCCATATTTTCTTCCTAACTTCTGTGGTATGAGTTCAGAGGATCCATAAACCTTTCTATTTGAATTTGAAATCCTTTTAATATCTTATGATTACTTCTTAAACACTCAAAATTTGAGATTTTTTTTGGAAAAATTGAAGGATAGAGATCTTAAATGGTTCATGAGTTTAGGGACTAATTCAATAAGACCATGGAATGATATGAAAAATATATTTATATACAAAATATAAATCTCATGATATTAAATAAGAAATATTTAGAATGAGTCAAAAATAAGATGAGAACCATGAGGATCTAAAAGAGAGATTCATGTATAATGTTAAGAGGGAAAAAATTTTAGGGGAAATTTCAACCGAAAAGTGCCCATGAAATTTTCATGCAATTTCCATGTCATAATATGTAAGCCAATCAAACTCCTTTAAATTTAAAAAGAGGTACATGTAAATATTTTGGAGGGAAATGAAGAAAAACTACATTTTTTTTTTTTAAAATTGTATTTTTGACTTATCTCCTTATCAGCTTACTCAAATTTCAAGTGTATACACCTGTTGGATGCAAAATTAAATTTTGCATCCAACGAGTACCCATTATGAATAATGGTTACTTGTTGGGTACAAAATTTAATTTTGCATCGAGCGAGTGTGTACACTTGAAATTTGAGTAAAACGATAAGGATATAAGCCAAAAATACGATTAAAAAAAATAGTTTTTATTGTATTTTCCATCCAAAATTCACAACTCTTATTCTTATTATTTTCACCTTTATTTATTATTTTTCCCTAGGAGGCCACTTTTAGACTGAAATTTCCTCTAATATGATTACATAATTTACGATTTCACATACTAAAAACCATCTTACTTAGAACAATTAGGGATGAGTGCATTTATCTCCTTTATATCGTGAGTAGAGGTGATGTATACCAATTATAATTCGAATAATTATGGAAACATGAAAGTGCATAGAAAGAGGAAGGACATGAGTAACTAAATCAACATCGAGATCAATATGTCACGTTGAACTTGGAAGTTTGCTTGATAAAGTTAAAACATGAATTCTTAGCAATCTAAGAGAACAAGTAGAAATGTTAAGAATGCAAGATAAGAAAAAATAAGATGTTGATATTTGTGTTGTCCATGTAGAATCACATGCTATTAAATATTGCCCATCATTACCAAGGTTGAAGGAATTTTACCAAGAGGACAATGGAGCAAGTTAACCACCAAAGCAAGTATGTTATGTAGCTTCAAGAGGACCACGGAATCATAGTCAACCTAATATGATTTAAGAACCTAATTCACGATTTCGAGGTTATGTACATCCATCTCAAGTTAATTGGAACACACTCCTTCCTTGGTAACCTTGACCATCTCAAACCCAAAACCAATCTTTGAAATAAGGTTGGAAAGGAACTTATGGGAGAAATACACAATATCCTTAACATTTTCCTCAATATCCTCCATACCCAACTCCATGTTATCCCTTCCATCAACCTCCACCACAACCACATCCATCTCAAAGATCTACTCCCACTCAAATACATGTACCACCATTTCCAAACCCACATAAGGAAGTAGCTCAATCCACTTACAATGCTAAGGTACAATACTTCCAAAAAACTCTTCCTGATCTAAATAGTATTCATCCCATCTTAGGAAAATTATTGCAAAAAAAGAGATTCTATTGATACCATTGAAGAAAAACATCTAGAAGACTAAGATTCAAATTAGGAGACCAAAAAATCATGGGCTACACTAGATGGAGAGAAAACATCAGAATCAAAGATTGAATAAGTTACATCATCAGATCCTCTATGTGTTCAAGAGAATAATCAGCGAAAAGAGGAATATTTGAATGGAATGGAAGAAGAGGACACCATAAGCAATCCAAATGTGTAAGAGAAACAGATGCATTATGACTATATTGAAATATGGTTCCAGACAATCATTAATTTGCAACAACACGCTCTTCTTTAACAATTCTTGATCTCATATCAATCAAAGCATTTGGTCTTTCATATTCAAGTACATGTGAAATCATATCTTCCTAGCCTACACAATATTTTTTCTATCATCTTGATGTGGACATGGCTCCATTCGAGGTATTCCTATACTTGAAAGATTTTTTTTTTTTTCAAGTAGAGTATGATTTTAAAAATTACAAAAATAAAAACGAGAAAAAGAATAGGAAAATAATAATATCTCAGGTGGAAACCTCTTTTGAGGCATATGATATTGGATCATTGATTTAAAACTTCCATCAGGCAGTCAATGGGTTGGAAAAAAGGAGAAAAAAAAAATATAAAAAGAAAAGATCCTAGGTGAAAACCTCCTTTGAGGTGCCTAAGCAGACCTACTAGTTGAAAACCTCACTGAGGTAGCTAGTACGTATAAAAGAAAAAAATGAAAAAAAATGAAAAAAAAAACGAAATTTCTTTGCTCCATGTATCTCTCTCTGATGAATTCAGGTGCTCTACAACCTTTGCAAGCAATAAGAACAATTTAGCACCAAAAGAAAAAATTGATCAAGAACCTAGGAAAAGGAATTCAAACTTGGGATTTGTCCTCCTTTTCCCAGATAATCCAAGATGACCAAGGCCATGTCAATCCATCACCATCATCCATTTCCATAACCACCCATCATTTCTTAGCCTTTCCCATTTATTTCCATCAATGTCCTAAAATGCTACAGGAAGGTTTGTTTTGCTACAGGAGGCCAAAACACATAGGGCATAAAATTGTTTTTAGCATATATATAAAACCATGCATAAATTGGCTAAGATATTTCATGAGGATATTAATATGGATGATGGTGACATTCTCAAGGAATTTCAGCAAATTCTAGCTCACACTTTTCGATAAACTAGCCTCTATCAACTACAACCATTTGTTTTTTCAATATTCGTGCATTCGTTTTTTAATATGTTTTATTGGGAGATGCATAAGGATGATGGAAACATGATAATTTTTTTATATTTCAATCCAATCTACCGTTTGAGAGATATGGATAAAACAATTCTACTACAGGAGTGTTCCAGAATTTCTACATGAGTGACTTGAAATGCTACAATATTGTAGTTGACATAGAGAGAGGGGTCAGATCATATGTTCTCTTTGGGGGAATGAATAAATAAGTCTACCAAACCTCCATCATCCATTCTCCACACCATTTATTCACTTATCCATCCAAAAATCCATTTTTTCCATGAAAAATCCCCAATTTGACCCCTTATTCCATTACTTTCACCATAACCAAGGCTTTTGATCCTTGCCCATATATTGATCATGAATTATCAGTGTTTCTGAAAGAATTATCTAAAGGATATTGTTGTCACAGACAGGTTTTTGTGACTTCTACACGAAGAAATATGTTCTTGTAGCAGTCCGCAATTACCTTACAAGAAGACATTCGAGAGCCATTTCGTTGACTTTGAGCGGCTAAAGGACCCTTTTTTAGTTGCTACATGATTCTTGATCACTCAAAAAATAGAAACATCTTATCCAAAGAGCATATGCATGAAGGACATTCATGCATAATAAAGCATTAGTTAACAAGAGAACATAAAAAAATACATATCATTCTCAATGAATTGCAGAAGACACACACAAAAAAATGGCATATGATCAACTACAACACTGACATCAAGAGCATCTCAGGAGCATAACAATAACAGTATCAAGAAAACCTAGAGGACCTCCAACAAATTATCACATGCAACTTTAGGACCATCAAAGGCAACCTCCACAACTACAAAAACACCGTGCACAAAAAACACTAATGTTAAGGCACATGTATGCAACTCTCTAACCTCACCCTTAAAACCTATTATAGCTTGAGAAAACATTAAAAGTGTGAGAATGGAAGGTATTTTATAGCCAAACTTGATAGCAGGAAGCCTCGGTCTTATCTAGCAAGTCACTTAACTTTTCTCCAAAGGAAAACCACACATGTGGGAGATAAAGGAGACAAAAGTAAAAAAAGACTTAAAAAACTAGGATGTTATTATGGAGTTCAAGTAGTTGAGGGCCAATGTAGTTAGCTCAAAGTAATTTTATTTTATTTTGCATGAAATGAAAAAAATACAAAATTAAAAAATAATAATAAAAAAGCAACAATAAAAATAAAAGGTGGACCCACCACCTCTTAGAATGCAAAGATTAGTTTCTATAGGTTGTGTGCTACGGGAACATAACTACTATAGGACCAGAACATAACTGCTAGAGGAAGAACATAGTTGCTATAGGAAGGAACAATTTTCTACAGAAATCTATCGTAGTGCTACACGAAAACAAATTTTGTGTAGAACAAGCACTAGAGCCTTGGGGAGCAAGGAAATATTCAAAGGAAATGGTAAGGGTGCAAACGAATATTCTACAAGTGAAAAAAAGAATTTCTACATGATGAATAAATAGTGATATAGGAAGGGACATCAACAAATCAAGAGGAGGTACAATGTCCATAAGGACTCCAAGTGCTCACTCCACATCATGGTATTGGATCCTATTACAAATTTATTACAAAAGGAGGAAAAACTCACCAGTGGATGCAAATTGTAAAATCTAAGAAAGTAGAGGATGTGGGCCTCGTGGAGTAAAAAGTGCAGGAAATGAGAAAGGAATTGAATGATTTAAGGCTAAGTGAGTCTGTCATGAAAGAACAATATAGTTAGAAAACAACATGCTAAGGGAGAAGACACAGGAAAAGGAGGTACAACTTGCCACCATGGCAAGTTTTTCCATGGAAGAAATCCAATGCAGGTATTCATCCAACTCATATTCCATTGAGCTAAGGAATGGAATTGCATGAAAAAGAAAAAGAGGGAAAGAAGTTGGATAGGTTGCTTAGAGGATGAGCAATAATTTCATTAGGGGTGTATGACAAGTCTCCAAATTAGACACAAATTAAGGCCCATCTAACCTTTCCTAGGAACATAAAGGCCATATTAAATCTCTTCTTCTACACTTGATAAAAAAAAATTATATTAAATATATTATCAACAACGTTTAGAGATAATTTCATATTATGTGCCTAGTATTATTTATTTTTGTAGAATAATGTGAGAATATTGGGAAAATTATGAAGATTTCGAGGAGCAAATAATATAGGGACTTTCCCGTTACTACAAGAGGATCAATATTGGATAATAAATTAACAAAATATCATGAAATTATTGAACAAATTATGGAGCTCCGGTGATTGATAAAATATAGGAATGTGCTCCCTATGATTTAATGCAGATTTCTAGTGTTGGGAATTAGATCCACTTTTTAAGGAATTTTGGAGAGGAAATATGCCTCCTTTCAAGGAGAATGATTCCTCATCACTTTTTATAAGTATAAATTTTAATTTTACTATAGGGGCATGTATTTCTTAGTCTTCTTGGGGAGAAAACTTGTTAGTTAGTACCTCCACTTTCATTTCTAGCAGGGATGTACTTGAATCAATTCAAATAATGAATTTTGGTGTCATTTTCAGATTCTAAAGCTTGGTTTCCTTCATGGGGATCTTATTTTACTTAGGCTTGGCCATCGCAGGATCCTTATAGCCCTCTTCTATAACTTCTTTATTTCCTCTGAATGTCTTTTTCACTTGCATCTCTTATTTCTACATTTACTATTCGTGATTCTTTTGTTGTAGTTCATATTGGTTAAATGATTGAAGTGAGTTGTTTCTTAGGTTAAATATAGAGTCACAATAATTATTATTCCTTAGAACAACTTTTAAAATTCATATTCATAATTGAGCTACTTGGATTGGTTTACTAGTTCACAAATCTAAAAAAATTTGGAAGTCCCTTGTAGAAAAATAGTAGTGATTTTCTGCTATTTTTTAGAACGTGTTAATGAGCTTCATTTGAGCTGATTCCACTTGTATTTCATCTTAAAAAAATCAGGTTAATAAAAAAAATCACCCCATAGCATTTTCACTTGACTAGGTTAGACATTTGGTAGGTTAACTAGCTCATAGTTCTTGAATTTCTAGTGTTTAGAGTAAGTAATTTTCTTCCATTTTTTAGCACACGTTAATAGGGGTATTTCACACTTGGAATGGAGTCCTAAGACATCCTACTTAATAAAAAAAAAAAACCATCTCTATTTCTTTTGATTTACTTGGGCATTTAGCAAGTTATTTCGCTCTTGTAGCAAAACAGGGCCTCTTATAACACCTCCTCAAGCACGTGTAAACTTCACAAGTTTTGCTCCAAAAGCTTGTTTTTTGTATCTTAGGCTTGAATGATGACCTTTAGGCTCTAAATCCATGATTGATTAATATCAAAAGACCTCTTAAGATGTGCCTATTCTCCATTTCAATTCAATGCAAAAGTTTAGATTAGTGGGCAGATTCATGAGTTGAAGAGCATAATGGTGATTTTCATGAAGCACCTTGTGAACTATATTGAAAAAATATATCTTGAATGCAGTGAATGAATAATTATTTCATTTTATTTCATACATATTCCTTTTCCATATTTTTTTATTTCTATTGCATAGAATAGGATTCTTTTTTATGTACCATTTACACTCTGCAAATTGGTTAATGTTTACATATGTACAAATAGGATTAACATTTAAATTCATGCAAAGTATAATATCCTTTCCTTTATGCAAAAGTAACTAGGATTTCCTCTCTGCAAAAGTAATTAGGTTTACTTTATGCAAATAGAGTAGTATTTCCATTTTTGTAATTATTTTAGGCTTGGATTTCATGACATTCACTTCATTGCATCAGATCAATGAAAGGACACATTGCATGTTCCACATATAGTTGCGACACGTCTTAACTTTGTAGGAACCCCGAGTTGATAATTTAAGTTGGTAGCATTAGGAGTTGCAACATTCTTGTGCAATACTAGGGCTCATCACTTTGACCAAATCTAGTGTCTCTTATTTGTCTCTTTTTTTCATTTCATTTATTGTTCTATCTACAATTGATATTTAAAATAAATAAAAAAGAATTGTGCTTAAACATTGCTAATTAAAGATACAAGTTGGGCTAAAGTTATTATAACAACATAGAACAACAAAAAATTAACAATATTTGGTGTTGACCACTACATGATAGCCTTGATCTTCTCCAGATCAATATCTACTCCTTTTGAAACAATGTGTCCCAAGTAATGAATTTGTGACTCGAAGAAGTCACATTTACAAAGGTTAACATAAAACTTGCGTTCTCTTAACAAATTTAGTACTATAGCTCAATGTTAGTCATTCTTATCCTTGGTCTTTGAAGAGACCAATATATCATCAACAAAAATCACTACAAATATATCTAGGTAACGGTGCATCACATTTTTCATATGACACATAAAAGTTGCAGGTGCATTATTAAGCCCAAATGGAACTACCATGAACTTGGAAAATACTATTACTTCTACCAGTTAATAAAATATATTAATAATCCGTGGCAAAGGATAATTATTTTAAATGGTTTCCTTGTTTAATTTCGTGTAATTGATGCACAATCTAAGTGTTCCATATTTCTTCTTCAAAAATAAGACTTGTTCTCCCCATGGGGACAAACTCAACCATATGTATATTTTTTCCAACATCTCATTGACTTTTAGATTCAACTCAATTAATTCTAGAGTGCTCATATTGTATGGAAACTTAGATGCTAGAGTTTTTCTTGATAACAAGTTAATAGAGAAATACGCCTCTTTGTGAAGGGGGAAACCTAGTATCTCTTAAGGATAAACATCTTGAATTTGATTTAGAACATGATGCTTCACAAGGATTTTCTCGCCATCGCCTTTAGCGCTATTGTTAGCTTCAATATTGTCATTAATTTGAACTCACAGGGACTTCACTCAATGAACCTTTGACATATCATGTGCATTATTGGAATACTTAAAAATACACTTATTTTGACTACATACTGGAAAATATCTCTAAAAATTACATTACTTAACCCCCTACCAATACAAACCCAATACACATTCCCAATTTAAAAACCCCTACTTTCACTAGATATTGTAGGTATCCATTTTTTAGTTAAAATTTTTATACCCATTTATATTTTTTCATTAAATTTGAGCTTCATTTTTTATACATGCCAATATTAAAACCATTTTCCCCCTAATATGCTCAATATATTATGTCATTTTTTCCTCGATATATATCCCCTAATATGAATGCATGTGGTATGGTATTTATACTCTAGTGAATTGCCCGTGTTTGAACTACAAACAAAATGCACATGTTTATGTGACTCCTTTTGGCTTGCATCGCTATAATTAGTCTCATTGATGTGGGTTTTAATTTTCCCTACAATATCATTGTTTCTCCAAACTCATCTAAGAACTCGATTGCCTAATAAAATAAATCTACCTTAGTGCAATGCACATATATCTAGTCCATTCCTAGTAGTGTGTTGTACACTCATAGTGGCAATACATTAAAATGTGTTGTTGTTGTGAGGCCACTTAGCTCAAATGGGCATGCTTTTATCCAATTATGAACTCTTTTCTTCTCTATTGTAGCTAATTTAACTAACCATGATTCTTCATGTAGTTTATTTTCCAATTGGCACTGGTCCATGATTTCTGGGCTAACATAGCTATAGTTAGATCCCGGGGAAATTAAAATAGAAATGGTTCTATCATAAATCTTACTTTACATCTCAATTATGGAAGCCCAGTGATCAAGAGCTTAGTATTTAGCTAAAAAATGAAAGTTATTAGAAATTCTCCCGACCTAAATGACCAGATAGATCGCGTCACCAAGATTCCAACGCAACTCATTTCATCAAAATCCGAGTTTTTATGAGTGATTTATTGTCTGATGTTCATTTTCCCAAATAGGTAAAAATTGTAGAGAACAATGACAGACTAATGACTTGGCAGTCCAGTCAGCACCTTAGGAATCTTCAATGAATATTCTCCAGTTTTTTAGCCAGTGACATTGGGACAACGGTCATCTCCATATTGGCCAATGTTTCTTTGGGAAGTTGGATTTTCCTCCTATTTCCTAAGTTTTGAATTATAACTATGGTGGATTATTTTATTGGTGGAATTTATAGGCCAATGGAGAAGGGCCACGTGGCGCAGCTGAGAGCCAACGCAATCCGATGGATAATCTTTAGATGGTGGCATGTATATGCCTACCCATCTAATAATGTACATCAAAAATTTAATAAACCATCTAATAATGTACATCAAAACTTTAATAAACCATGTAATAAACCACTTCATTCAATCATCTCGCATTATTATTTTAGGAGCAGAGGACATAAGGCAACAACAAAATGATTTTCGATTTACGATTGTGCGGTAAGTGACGTGGCGATAAGGTGGGTCCTACCAATTGCATCAGGGGTTTTTAGGAGCAGGCAACATAAAGCGTTAACAAGGTGGCAGAATTGCAATGTGATATATCACATCGGTGTATCACAATCTTAAGACAGAGCAAGGAACATAGAAAGATGTATAGTGGGGTTGCGATGTGCGATCTATGATAAGTGACTGTGATGCGATCTGCGAAGATTTAAATGCATTAAGCCATGTGTTAATACAATAATTTGTGGTTTTGTTATGTTAATATGATATTAACGGATAAGTGCAAGTTAGTTATAAACGTGCTTAACCCCAATTAAACACCACTTATCTTAACATCAATCACATACTTATCTTGGCGAGACCTTTGGCGGACTGGCTAGATTCGGCAGACTTCCACATTTAGTGGAGTTAACTCGCGGACATCCAGATTTAGCGGAGAAAAACTAAGAAAAATTGGTTTTTCCATAACTTTGGAACTTTTCAACCAAAATGGGCTCAAGAAGAGTCATTCTTCATATATTTTGATGCTTTGGAGCCATTTGAGCAGGTTACAAAGGAAACATGAGACTAGAAACATCAATTTTTCATAATTGAAGCTAATACAAAGGCCCACACTATGAAGCTGGAGCAAGGAGATGTAGCCCAGGAGGGGTGAACTCCTTCATAAAAAACTTGTGTATTTTTCTTTCTTATTTGTCCTTGTTGTGTTTATTATGCTGTTGTTCAGAATTGATTTTCTATGCTTTTAAGTTCATGAAATACACTTAAGCTCACCAAGTTCAATGAATTTTCAATCATAAACACATGTATAAACCCTTGTATTATAAGAAAACCAAATCACTTTCATGATAATTATGAACCTGATATTAGCACAACATTAACTAACAATCAATTTCACATCAAGTTGGTATCAGAGCACAAGGTTGCTAAATGTTTATTACTTTATTTTCTTGAGATTGTGCAAGAAGGTTTTTAATAGTTGCAATTTTGTGATGCTTACAAGGTTGAAGTTGTAGAGAGGAGAAGGGAATTTATTGGTTGTTAGTCCTGAGATTAGGACAAGGGGAAAGAGAGTTGAGAAAGCATCATCTTCACCCAAATTTCCACTCAAATTTGCACTTAAAGCACCTCAAGTTCCATCTCCAAAAATTGAGGTTGAAGAGGTACAAATTTCATAAGAAGCTAAATTGATTGAGAAGGTACAAGCATCAGAGGTTGAGCTTGAATCCTTAGCCATTATGTCAAGATTTGGAGAGACTCATGGACATTCAAAAGAAGAGGATGTTAAGAGAGACTTCAAAGACATACAAATAATGGTTAAAATCATGTTTGATTCATTCACAGCAGAAAGAGCAGGACAAGGTTCAAAGCCTCCATATGGAGAAGGATATTCAGTTGGTAAGAAGAATGAAGAGAAGAGCTCGAAAGGGAGTGGAGGAAAGCCACCTCCATCTCCAACATCCTCATCCTCATCATCTTCATCAACATCTTCATCTTCCACATCCACCACAAAAACCACCCACACTCATTCAAAAATCCCAAAAGGAAAAAATCCATTACTCAAGTTGGACATAAAGTTTGAACTTCCCATGTACAACGGTGAGGTAAATGTAGAGAAGTTAGAAAATTGGATCTTCCAATTGGAAGTATACTACAGAATTCATAATCTACAGGAGGATGACATAAAGATCTAGTTAACTTCATTAAGACTAGAAGGAGCAGCACTAGTTTGGTGGGAGGCAAAGACTCAAGAGGAAATATTAATCCATGCTAAGATATCCATTTCTTGGGTTGAATTCATCTCTTCCATTAAAAGACAGTTTTATCCATTAGCCTATATGAAAAAATCAATAATGAGTTGGAAAAACTTTAGGCAAGTCAAAGGACAAATTGTTTAAGAGTACACATAGGAGTTTAGAAAGAAGGATTTGTTGTTAGGAGTGAACTTGAATTCACAAGACACAATCTTGAAAGATATTGGGGGTTTACATTCCTACTTAAAACATAATATCCTTATTTTTAACCCAAAAAACTTAGATGAGGTATGTGTGCAAGCCACACATCTTGAAGCAAGGGGAAACAACATTCAGGAAGAGGGTATTAAGAAGAATCCATTCAAGGGTAAGGGAAAAGAGAAGGGGGGGAAACGGAATGGAAATAATAATGCAAGCATCAAGAAATAAGGGGAGAAAACTACATGCAAACATTGTTCTAAAGAGGGGCATGGTGAAGCCCATTGTTGGAAACTACATCCTGAACTAAGGCCAAAGAAACCAAATAAAAAAGGGAAACAAAAGATATCTGCCACCACACAACAAGATCCTGGATCCGATTTAGGAGATGAGACCAAGATAATAGCCACGGTTAAAAAAGGAGAGGAAGCCATAGCAAGTACTAGTTCCTCAAATAGTCACAACAACGCTCCAAATGAAGACACAAGGATATAATTGTTCCATGTTAGAGTGATTTCAAATCATACAAATATTGATGCATTGTTTGATAGTGGGTAACAATAAAACCTGATTTTAGAAGACTTAGTCAAAAATATTAACCTTGAAACCATACAACATCATAAAACATATCCTTTGGGTTGGATAGTTAAGAATGTCAATTTTCAGGTTAAAGGAAATGCATATTTAGATTTGCTATTATTGCAAACTTTGTTGATGAAGTCGAGTTAGATGTGGTTCTACTTGACATTTCTGGGATTATCTTGGGAAGTCCATATTTGTATGACAGGAAATCAATGTTTTATCACTATGATAAGAAATATCATTTTCTTAAGGATGGGGTGGAGTATACTGTGAGAGCTCATCGCAAGAAAATGAATATTTCTTTAGTTAATACAGGGAAAATTAAGAGGCTAGTTAATGCAAGTAAAAATTTTGTGATATGAATCTTTTGAAGGATGAAATGAAAAATTGAAATCTGATTTGTTTGATGTGGTAAGTCAGCATGGCAAGATGTTTCAAGATCCAAATGGGTTACCTCCCAAGAGGGGAATTCAACATGAGATTCAATTGCAGCAGGATGTTCCACTTCCAAACATTGGTATATATCACATGTCAATTAAGGAGAGTTTGGAAAGTAAGAAGAAAATTCAATCATTTCTGAAAAAAGGTATCATACGCCCCTCTACTTCGCCATGCGGTTCACTAATTGTTTTGGTACCAAAGAAGGACCGGACTTGGCGCATGTGCATCGATTTCTGTGCACTGAATAAAATCACGGTAAAGAATTGATACCCACTCCCATGCATTTATTATTTGCTAGATCAGTTGAATTATGCGATATATTTCACTAAGTTATACTTGCAAAGTGGTTATCATCAAGTTAGAATAGCTAAAGAGTACATTTGGAAAATTGCTTTCAAAACTAGACAGGGATTGTTTGAGTGGTTAGTTATGCCATTTCGTCTAACAAATGCTCTAGCTACTTTCATGAGAGACATGAATGATGTAATTAGACCATTTCTAGATGACTTCATCATTTTTTACTTATATTATATACTTATATTTAGGAAATCGGGAGAATAACATGTCATGCATGTGAACAAGGTACTTGACGTCTTGAAAAAAGAGAAATTGTTTTTAAAGATGTCAAAGTGTGAGTTTTGCAAGACTTATTTGGTGCATTTGGGACACATTTTTGGAGGAGGTGATTTGAAGATAGACCCTTCCAAAGTAGAGGTCGTTCTGAATTGGCCCAAGCCCAATACAGTTACATAGGTAAGAAGCTTTCTTGGGGTAGCACGGTATTGCGGGAAATTCATTGCTATTTTTTCTTCCATTGCAGCTCCACTACATGCATTTACAAGTGTCAAGAAATTCTTCCATTGGGGATATGTACATCAAAAATAATTTGATTCTTTAAAGAAAAATATAAGTTCAACACCGGTATTAGCACTTCTGGATCTTAGACAGCCATTTGAGATCCAAAAAGATGCAAGTGATTATGCTATGGGAGCAGTGATCATGCAACATGGTAAGCCTATTTCATTTCATTATGAAATTTTTAATGCAGTTATGACTAACTATCCCACCTATGATAAAGAGTTATATGAATTGGTACAAAGTGTAAAGAAATGGAAGCACTATTTTATGGGGAAAGAGACCATTATCCATACCAACCATCAACCATTGCAGTACTTACAATCATAGGCAAAGTTGTAGCAATCAAGATATTTCAGATGGATGGGATTTTTACAACAATTTTATTTGGTTATCAGGTACAAAAAGGGAATCTACAATAAAGTAGTTGATATGCTCTCTAGGCCTATTGTAAATTCTTCTATTATACTCGAGCACAATTCAATTATGCATGCAATTTACATTGAACAATATGCCTATGATAGTGATTTTCAAGATGTGTATGAAAGCTTGAGTCAAGGAAACCAAAATGAAGAGTTAGATTATCATGTGCATAAAAAAAATTTGTATCATTTGGGCAAGTTATGTATACCACAGGGAGAAAGAAATAGTATCATAAGGGAGGCGCACACATCATTGATTGTTGGACATTCCGGTGTAAGAAAGATAGTAGTGAATCTCCAAAGGTATTTTTATTAGCCACGCATGATTGATAGTGTATCTCGTTTTATTAGAGGATGTTCTTTATGTGCAACAAGTAAGCCTATCAATAGGAAACTTGGATTGTAAACTCCACTTCTGGTTCCTTCACATCCTTTGGAGAGTATCTCAATGGATTTTTTAGGTGGTCTTCCTATGTCAAGGAAAGATCATGATTATTTGTATGTTTTGGTAGATAGGTTCAGCAAAATGTGCCTTTTGATGCCCTGTAAGAAAAAAATTACAGCTGAGCAAATCGCTAATCTTTTCTTTCAAAATGTATGGGTTAATTTTGGTCTTCCTACTTCTATTGTAAGTGATCAAGGTTCCCGGTTTGTTGGGAGTTTTTGGTCAAAATTATGGGACATGATGGACACAAAGTTGAAGAAGAGTACAACATTTCATCCACAAACACATGGTCAAAATGAGGTGGTAAACAGGACAATTATTCATCTTCTTAGAGGTTATTGCAGCAAGCATCCCAAGTTGTGGGATGAATAGTTGCATTACATTCAACATGCATACAACGGGGCAAAGAATTCTTCCACAAACACATCACAATTTTAGGCATGTTATGGTTATTTTCCAAGATCGCCTTTGGACTTCATCTTTGAGAAAGATGTCGCTATAGATGGTCATAGTGACATAGATAAGGCAAGGAAGTTCATTGAGAAAATTCAGTTGATACATCACATAGTGCAAGAGAAACTTGAAAAGATTCAAGGCAGCTACAAGGAAAGGCATGACCAACACCATGTTGATCACAAATACCAGGTTGGAGATGAATTTTGGTTGTATATCAACAAATAAATATTGCAAGGGGAAGGTAAAAATATCAAGCCAATCCGTTGTGGTCCATTTAAAATTCTGGAAAATATTGGTACTAATGCATTTAAGCTAGATTTGCCTACTTATATGCAAATATATTATGTCATTAATGTTGAGAATTTGAGATTGTTTGAGCCTCATTTGATTGATAATCAAGGAGAGCATGTTCAGCTGCCATTAATAGAAAATTTCTCGCCAGAATATTAGGATTAAGTTCAAAAATATCTCATACTAGATAGAATAATTAGAACTTCAAGAAGATGGAATGTCGAATACCTTAGAGTGGGACTCAAGGGATGAAATCCTTCAAAGGAAAAATGGATGGAGAGTGAAAGGGTGAGGGAGTTTTACCCTCACCAACTGAACAATTGATAGTATCTTTTGGGGTCTAAAAGGCTTCTAGTGGGGAGGAATGATCAGGAGCTTAATATTTAGCTAAAATATGAAAGTGCATAGCAATGCTTCAGACCTAAATGACTGGATATAGCTCATCATTTGGATTCCAACTCATTTCATCAAAATCTGAGTTCATATGAGTGAGTTATGGTTTGTTGTTCATTTTCCCAAAGAAGTAAAAATTGTGCAGAACAGTGATAGACTGATGACTTGGCAGTCTAGTCAGCACCTTAGGAATATTCAGGGAATATTCTCCAATTTTTCAGCCAGTGACACTGTGACAAATGCATCTCTAGATTCACCAATGTTTCTTTTGGAAGTTGAATACTTCTCCTATTTCCTAAGTTTGGAATTATTACTATGGTGGATTATTTTATTGGTGGAATTTATAGGCCAATGTGGAAGGGCCATGTAGTGCAGCCGAGAGCCAAAGAAATCCAGTGGATAATCTTCAATTTATGGCGTGTATCTGCGTAACCATCTAATCTTTTACTTCAAAACTTTAATAAACCATCTAATCAGTCATTGCACTCAACCATCTCGCATCGGTAATTTAGGAGTGAAGGACATAAGGAAATAAAAAAATGGTTTGTGATTTGAGATTATGCGGTATATGATGTGGTGATAAGTTGGGTCCTACCAATCGCATCGGGAGTTTTTAGGAGCAGGAAACCTAAAGCATTAAGAAGGTGGCAGAATTGAAATACGATATATCGCATCGGGGTATCGTAATCGCAAGACGAAGCAAGCAACATAGAATGATTTATAGCAGGGCTGCGATCTGTGTTCTGAAATATATGATAAGTGACTCTGATGCGATCTACGAAGATTTAAATGCGTTAAGCCATGCATTAATACAATAATTTGTGTTTATGTTATGTTAATCCAATGTTAACGGATAAGTGTGGGTTAACGCTAAATGTGCTTAACCCCACTTAAACACCACTTATCTTAACATTAATCACATACTTATCTTGGTGGCACCTTTGGCAGACCCGCTAGATTCAGCAGACTTCCACATTTAGTGGAGTTAACTAGCGGACATCTAGATTTAGTGGAGAAAAACTAGGAAAATTTGGTTTTTCCATAACTTTGGAAAGTTTCAACCAAAATAGGCCCAGGAAGAGTCATTATTGGTATATTTTGATGTTTTGGAGTCATTAGAGTAGGTTGCAGAGGCAACAGGAGACTGTAAACAACACTTTTTCACAATTGAAACTAATACAAAGGCCTACACTATGAAGCTGGACCAAGGAAATGTATCCCTTGAGGGGTGAACTCCTTTATCAAAAACTTGTGTATTTGTATCTATTATTTTTGCTTGATATGTTTTATCATGTTTTTGTTAAACATTGAGTTTACATGCTTTTAAGTTCATGAAATAAACTTAATCTCGCCAAGTTCAATGAATTTTCAATCATAAACACGTGTATAAACCCTTGTATGATAACTAAAACAAAGCACTTTCATGTTAATTCTGAAACTAATATTAGCACCGCATTAACTAACAATCAATTTCAGATCACCTAGTGCTTTCCCTTCTTGCTATAGAGTGTTGCACAGATCCTGGGCATGCATTGAGCCATGTCCCCCACGGTTTTGGCTTCCTGCGCATTGTAAATTCATGACCCAATGTCCCTCTATGTAGAAATTTTAATACAAATTATGTATTGTTTGGATTCTCCTGATGTAAAAATTATATCGCACTGTTAAATACATAATCGCTTCTACAAAAATCTTTGCGGAACTTAAAACATGATCACCAATTTCAATATCAAGAAGAAAGATCAATCACAAATAACACATGTTTTTACCAGGAAAGAATAAAGATAAAAACCCCACTATCATATATTATGTATATATAATGGATCATGAAACAATCTCATACAAATATCTAATCCAAGAGCTCTCAATAAAATATACAATCGTCTCACACTGTCATACAAAAATTGGAAAATTCATGTGCCAATTTACTGCCTCCAGATAGCCTGCATTCACTGCACAATCCTAGTTGTTAGAAATCCCTAAATGAATGGAATCCTGCTTGCCTTGACTGCACAATCCTCATGGGCACATCAAATGTGTGTGTGGTTGCATAAGTGCAGCCACTAATGTCACTATTGATAGCCAAATTGTCCCTTTCACCTACATCTCAACTGGGTCTCCACTAGATTTGACATGCATGTAGTTAATAGTAGTAAATCTTCAATTACATGTGATACCACTAATTGTGAACTAATTAATAATTAATTCACTGATCTCTCACTAGTGTATTCTCATTTACAACTATCAAAACTGAGTTTAACTCACTTAACTGAGTTAAACTACTTTACAACTCACATCACTACACATGCAACTCTGTTACAACTTCGAATTTCTTAGTTACAACTAAGTCCACTTGCATGTCCCACCAACCAACCTTTGAACTCAAATTTCCTATAGCTAACTAATTGTCCACGTCAGTTAACTATTTCCAAGTGATCATTGAGAATAGATTATTGTTTTTTGTACAACTATTATTAAGGGATAATAATAGCTGACATGCATCTATAAATAGACATGTGATCTATAAATAGAACTCGCACATACATCTATAAATAGACCATCATCTATAAATATAATTTTCTCATACATCTATAAATAGACATCATCTATAAATAGAATTTTCTCATGCATCTATAAATAGACCTCCACCTAAAAATAGCCTGAGGCTTCATCCTAGTGTAGGTGCTTAATTCTCACTAGGATCTTATATTTGAATCTCAACACTCCCTCTCAACAAGAAAGGGATTATCCTTCACCTCGATCTTGTCTCTATGGTATTCGAATTTGCTCCTGGTGAGTGCATCTGTTAGAATATCTGCATCCTGGTCTTTCATAGGAATGTACTAAAGCAGCATGATCTTCTCCTGCACATAATCTCTGATATGATGATATCGGATATCTATATGTTTAGGTATATCATAAAACACAGCATTAATCAAGATTTTAATGCAACTCTGATTATCACAATGAGTCATTGTCGGATCTAAAGGAGAACCAAACAAACCAACCAAGATATTTCTCATCAAGAAAGCCTCACATGCACCTTGACTTGCTGCTATGTATTCCGCTTCCACTGAACTAAGTGCCACCGATATCTGCTTCCTGATGTACCAAGAAACAACCATAGATCTGGTACTAAAGATCCCCCTTAATGTGTTCTTCTTTCCGTTGGGCTACCTGCCCAATTTGCATTTGTGAAGCCATGCAACTTCACCTCATCCGTCTATCTGTACCATAAGCCATACTCAGATGTGCCCCTCAGGTATCTCAGGACATGCTTGCCCACCTTCCAAAAGAGCTTAGTAGGCTTAACCATCACTTCACTTAGCTGGTTAACTGCATAGCAAATGTCTGGTCTCGTGTTCACTAGATACATTAGCGAACCCACTAACTGTTGATAGAGAGTAGCATTGAATACCTCTCCATATGTAGAATCCTCTTTCCTCATGTTTCCTGGAAGAGGAGTACCCATGGGTTTGCAACCCTCCATGTGAAACTTACCTAGTATCTCCCTTGCATACTTTCCTTGAGACACAAAAATTTCATCATCTCACTGCCATATTTAAAATCCAAGGAAATAATGAAGGATACCCATATCCGTCATCTTGAACTCCTTTGCAAGGTCCTCCTTGCATGAGTGTATCAGTTTCTCATCACCATTCAATATTAAATCATCAACATAAAGAACAATGATTAAAAGCTTACCCTCCACTAAAATTTGGTATATTTTTTCATCTGCTTCACTTTTGGTGAAGCCCAGCCCAGTGAAATAGTTGTCTATCTAAGTGTACCAAGGACGGGGTGCTTGCTTTAGCCCATACAATGCTCTTTTGAGTCGACACACATGCGACTTACTGCTGAAGATCTCAAATCCTTCAGGCTACTCTATGTACACCTCCTCCTCAATGATCCCATTGAGAAACACAGTCTTCACATCCATCTGATGAATGTGCCAACCCATCTGTGTTGGGAGAGCAAGGATGGTCCTTATGGAATAATACCTTGTGATAGGTGCAAAGGTTTCCTCAAAATCAATCCCCTCGATTTGTAAGAAGCCCCGGGCCACAAATTTGGCCTTGTATTTCTCAAAAAACACTCCCATCGGAATCTTTCTTTACCTTGTAGATCCATCTCAAACCTACCACTGATTTATCAACTGGCCTTGGAACAATTTCCCATGCACTGTTTTTGACAATGGAGTCATACTCCTCCACCATTGCATCTACCCATGTGGGATTTTGCACTACTTCTTGAAAGGATATGGCTCAGTCACAATACATTTTCTCATGAGAGCCATATATCTAGTAAATCAGTCAGGAGACTATCTTTCTCGGCGTTGTGAAGTAGGGGCTCGTACATTCTCCGCAGCATCAAGTCTCAGCCTATCAGCTTCTATGGTACACCTTTTGCTTGTTTTGATGTTTGGCTCTACGTGAGTGGAATCCTCCACTTCATGAACCTCTTCCTGTGCTTGATATACATCTAGAGAATCATCTTTGGGAACCAACAGTTCCTCCTCCGCATGCAATTCTACCTCCCTCTCAAGCGACAACTGCATGGCTTGCCCCTCATCGAATTTTATATCCCGACGCATAATAGTCATCTTACTGTAAGGAAAATACACATGATAATTATGGGGTGTTTCTGTGTACCCCACAAATATCCCAACTTCAGCAGTTGGCTCCAACTTCTTCTTGGCATTCTTGGTCATGTGTACATAAACAGACGAGCTAAAAATCTTAAAGTGTGAAACATCTGGTTTCTTACTAGTGAAAGCTTCTTCAAGTGTACTCATGCTAAGTACTCTATCAGGGCAATGGTTTTTCACATAAACCGTAGTGTTTCATGCTTCGCCTACAAATGCATTGGTAGGCCCTGATCATGCAACATTGCTCGTGCTGCACCCATGATCGTTCTATTCTTCCTTTCTGAGACCCCATTTGTTGTGGGTTATGAGGCACTATGAGTTCTCTTCGAATTCCTTCTTTGCTGCAGCAGTATTTGAATTCATTAGGGATGTATTCTCCACCATTATCACTCCTCAGAGCCTTCACTTGCTTCCCCGACTCTTTCTCCACCAATGCCTTAAACTCACAAAGCTTTGAGAATTTTTTATCCTTCTTCTGCATGAAGAAGATCCAACATTTACGAGAAAATTCATCAACAAAAATAACATAATACTTATGTTTTTCTATTGAGGCAACCGAGAATGGTCCACACATGTCTGTTTGAACTCTCTCAAGGATCACTGAAGCATGGTTCTCCTTTTCATGAAAGGTGGACTTTACATACTTCCCCATGGTGCAACCCTTGCACTGATTTAACTAAGCAAGTGTTCCCATTGGAAGTCTAGTAGATATTTGCATGGAAAATTTTAGGGGCTAATATTCGCAAGTGAGCTAATTTTCCATGATTTTTCCAAAAAAAAGATTCGTCAATTTCCATTTTTTTATAAAAATGATTCGCTGAAATTTTACAATATAAAATTATTTTACCTTAAAAATCGCCAACATTATATAGAGAGTATATATAAAATAATTATAAATTTGAACAATTGTACAAATACATCAATAAAAAATTTATAATTTTCATATTAGGGACTAGTGAGATTCGCCAATATTCTAAACTTCAAGATAGTTTTCCATCCTTCAAATTTTCCCTGGATATTTGTTGCATGACTTTCAAGGCTCCATGATGAATATGGCCCAATCTCCCGTGCCATAATTGGCCCTCATCCCGGCTCACCACTTTTTCCTTCTTGCCCATAATGGAAGTGCAACCATCTACCTCCAGCTTGTAGAGATTATTAACTCGAAACCATATCCTCTTGGCCTGACCCATTTTTTTATGTTGTAGGAAAGCTTTTCCATTGCTGAAAACAACGTCATGGCCTATGTCCTCCAACATTGCGACCGAGACAAAGTTTTTCTTCAGACCTAGAACATGCATAACATATTTCAATTGAAATGGTTTACCTGACTCCCTCTGAAAGGTAATGGTACCAATTCCAGTTGCATTGTATCGTCTATCATTGCCCATAACTATATGCATTTGGAGATCTTTCTCCTCCAAGTCACTGAAAAGCTCCTTATCTCCCGTCATGTGGAAGGAAGCACCACTATCCAAATACCACACCTATCCCAATGCACTTGACACCATGGATGTGATCAAGGAGAAGTTAAGTTCAAATTGTGAGGCAAGGGCCTCACCAACTGCAGCTCCAGCAACCTTCTTGTTCTTCTTCTTTTGCGGACAATTAGTAGCGAGATGCCCATGTTCGTGACAGTGAAACCACTTCACTTTGGATAAATCCAGCTTCTTTCCTTTAGACTTATATTTTGAATGGAATTTATTCCCCTTCCCTTTCCTTGCATTGACAGCCAAAGCACAATCCTGTTCATCATCATGCTTTGATGAAGAGCCATCTCTGGTGTTCGCCTTGAACTCCTCCTGCACCAGATCCGACCACAGTCATTCCCAATCCGGTAGTTTTTCCCGTCCATTGACAAAGTCTTCATAACTGTGCCAACTCTTAGGAAGTCCCAAGAGAGCCAAGCTCACCAAATCATCATCAAAAATAGTTATTCCCACACTCCCCAGTTCATCCCGACATTGGACAAACTTCGTGAGATACTATGGAATGTTATTGCTCTTTTCCATATTGATCTTCCTGAATTTATATTTGAGCGCCAATTTCCTATGGTCGATGATGCTTTGGAAAAGATCTGTCAAAGCCTTCCACATTGTATATGGTGTGGCTTTCCTGTGAAGGCTTGAGACAATGTGGTCTTGTACACCTTCCAATAGAATCCTCCTCGCCTTTGCCACTTTCTTTTTCCATGCATCAAGTAATGTAGCATCTGTCGAAGTGGGCTTAGAAACATCATTGTCGATGAATTCATTCAAGCCATTATCTTCGAGCACCGCCTCCATCTTGTCCTTCCATGCAATGTATTTTGAGCTTTCCTTGAGTGCATACTCTAGCCACAATCCGTTGAAAGCCATTTCAATGTTAACTCAACTGTAGCACCAAGAAAATATTTCTACAAATTCAAATTCTTTCCACCAACAAACTCAACTCCTTCTTCAAAATTGCAATCTTATATGCTCCGATACCATGCAGAAATTTTAATACAAATTATGTATTTCCTGATTCTGCTGAACTAACAATTTTATGCCACAGGTAAATACAGAATCGCTTCTAAAAAAATCTTTGCAGAATTTAAAACACAATTTCCAATTATAATATCAAGAAGAAAGATCAATCGCACATAACACAGATTTTTTTACTGGGAAAACATAAAACCAAAAAACACACTATCATATATTATGTATATATCATGGATCATGAAACAATCTCATACAAAGCTCTAATCCAAGAGCTCTCAGTACAATATACAATCGTCTCACACTGTCATACAAAAATTGTCAAATTCATGTGCCAATTTACTGCCTCCAGACAACCTACCTCCACTGTGCAATATAAGCTGATAGCAATCCCTGAATGAATGGAATCTTGCTCGCCTTGACTGCGCAATCCTAACTGGCACATCCAATGTGTGTGTGGTTGCATGAGTGTACCCACTAATGTCACAATTTATAGTCAAATTGTCCCTTTTACCTACATCTCAACTCGGTCTCCACTGGATCTGACATGCATGTAGTTAATAGTATTAAATCTTCAGTTGCATGTGAGACTACTAATAGTGAATTAATTAATAATTAATTCACCAATATCTCACTAGTTTATCTTCAGTTGCAACTAACACAACTAATTTTAACTCACTTAACTGAGTTAAACTACTTTACAACTCACATAAATACATATCCAACTCTATTACAACTTTGAATCACTCAGTTACAACTAAGTCCACTTACATGTCCCACCAACCAACCTTTGAACTCGAATTTCCTATAGCTAACTGATTTTCCACTTCAATTAACTATTTCCAAGTGCTCATTGAGATTAGATTATTGTTTATTGTCCAACTATTATTAAGGGATAATAATAGCTGGCATGCATCTATAAATAGAACTCACACATACATATATAAATATACCATCATATATAAATAGAATTTTCTCATACATCTATAAATAGAATTTGCTCATGCATATATAAATAGACCTCCACCTAAAAATAGCCCAAGGCTTCATCCTAGTGTAGGTGCTTAATTTTCACTAGGATTTTCTTGTTGAATCTCAACACTCTACTATGAAAAATATCTCTTGCGATGGTTTTTCATGCATGTCCAACATTTTAATAGGTCCCTAGCCTCTACTCCATTCTCCCACAAGATGCTTTGCACACCCCTTTTTCAGTAGAATTAAATTTTAACTATGGTCGACCTTGACTGGATGATGTTGCACCTTCCCGCTATCCTATAGCTTGCAACATCCCTTCTTTCTTATGCCATTTTCCCTTACTTTTCATGCCACCCTTTTCCTTCAAATAAATCTTGAAATTATGCCTACACCTTGATTTCTCATAGACGTGTTTAACTTTCTAATTGTGTCATCAAATGTGTGTGGTTCATGAAACTCAATTTGACCTATAAATGATAGAGGAAACCCATGGATAAAACTTTGAATCTTTGTCTTCTCATCCTTGAGATAAGGAATGTATCTCAATAGTTCTAGAAACTTGGTGGTGTGCTCATCCGACATTCATACCAAATTGATCTCTTAAAACTCCTTTTTACTATCAAAATATATGTCTCACAAATATTTGCTCCTAAAATAACATAGCTACTGATCAAACGAGAACTTTAGTGATTACCCGTTTTTTTGAGGTAGCAAAAAAATCATCCGATTTTAAAAAGTGTTGATTCCGAATACACCTTATTTTTTTGGACCATAATTTTTACACTTTAAATTTTATTATGCATCAAATTTGATTTTTTTTTTTAAATGTTAGTTATTTTCATACTGATTTTGAAAAGTGTTGATGCAGCATCAACCCCATTTTTTTAGAGGGTTTATTTTTGACACTTTAAATTTTATAATCTATTAGGTGTGGATATTTGTTTTTAAATGTTGGTGATTTTCATGGGGATCTTGAAAAGTATCAATGAATTTTCTAAGGCATATTTTTGACACTTAAAATTTTTTGATGTCCTCAATATGCACTTTTTTTTTATTTCGATTATTTAATCATTTTTCAAGTTTCACTATTTGTCTTCTTGTTTTTCATCCTAAGATGTTTATTTTTTTAAGGGTTTTCAAAACATCTCTTTTTGTTTTTCTTTGCAATGTTTTTTTTATAATATTTTTTTTTTTTTTGCAAAGTTTAAAAAATATAATAACATTAATATTCTGAAGCTAAGATTTTTTATAAATTTATATGTCATTTATTAATACTTCAATACACACAAAATAATTTTCACTTAAAACAATAATTTTAAATACTGGACAAAATATACACATTTTCTCATCGATATAATTAAAAAAAAATTGTATTTCACGACCTTTTCACTAAAAATGACATGTTAAATAAGATATTTTTATGTAAAAATTGAATAAAAAAGAGTTGGAAAATTAACAAATTTTATGAAATTTTTATGAATTTGATATCCAAAGATGATGACACTTGAATTTTTTTCCAACAAAACTGATTTTGATAAAATTTTGAGTAAAAATAACAAAAATAAAAGTGAAAAATAAAAATAAAGCACGCAATTTTATAAAAACAATTTAAAAAAAAAAACAAAATTCTTAAGAATACAAATTAAAAACTTAGAAAATAAAAAATACAACTAAATTCGAAAAAAAAAACATTAACAATAAAAGAAACATAATAATAATAATAATAATAATAACATCATCATCATAATCATAATAATAATAATAATAATAAAAAAAAAATCTTCTTGGAAAAAAATAAAAATAAACTAAAGAAAAAAATTAAGAGAATAATAAAAAAAACACAAAAAAAGCACATTAAAAACAATTTAAGAAAAATTATTAAAATAAATAAATAAATAACATTTAAAAAACATGTAAAATAACAAACGAAAAAAAAGTAAAAAAATAAAATTTAAAAAAACATATTATAAAGAAATTTAAATAAATCAAATAAATCAAATAATTATTTTTTTTAAAAGCTAATTAAATTATAAAAAGTTAGTGGCCCTCGGCAAGATGGGGTCCTAAGGGCTGGCGCAGGGCCGACAAAGCGAGCACGAGGCCCCTCTATTGGCCCTGTGACGTCTTTAGGCCCCCGACTAGTTGAGGGTCAATTCGCAGAATCGACCCATGGCCAGTAGGTGGCCTAGGAACGACAATTTTTTTTTTGGTTATCACTGTTTTTTTAATGTTTTTTTAATATATTTTTAAATATTATTATTATTTTTTTATATTTTATTTTAACTTATTTTTTATATATTTTTTTAATTTTAAATTTTCTTTTATTTGTTTTACTTTTTTGTTTTTAAGTATTAAATTTTTAAATTTTTTCTTTAAATTATGTTTCTTTCTAGATTATTTTTTTTCATTACTTTTAAAAAATTGTTAACAATTCTTGTGGTTGATTTTTTATTATTATTTTTTTTGTGTTTTTTATTTTTATCCTTAATATGAATGATAGTAAGTAGTTCGCAAGAATTGACTTGAAAACTACTTTGTAATGTCTGGAAAGTTATTATGAATATACTTTTCATGTTTGAAACTTTTTGGGTCATATTTTATCTTTTTAACTTTTGAGTTTTGATATATTGCTTTATTTATCTGTTATTATTTTTTAAAACTTTTTGTTTTTTTTTTTAACTTTGTTTTCAATCTTTTAAGTTTTGTTTTGTGTTTTATTTTTCATTTATTATTTTATTTTATTTTATTTTATTTATAGAGTCCATGTCGATCCTTGACTAGAAACTCGACCCCATTATGTGTTGATTTGATAGTTGATTTTAAAGCTTTCGTTATAATGGATCAAGTATGCCCCCATAGTGTGTCAATTTCATGGTTGATTTTTAATATTTCATTACAATAGGTCGAGTTTGCCTACACTGCATGTCACTTTGATCGTTGATTTTTAAAATTTCATTGCAATGTGTCAATTTGTCTTAGGCTAAGATTTTAAAATAGCTATACTTTTAGCATTTAAAAAAGAAATTAAACTAGGTATAATGACTATTTCATTCAGGTGTTATTTTTTAAGGTTTTTTTGTCATATAATTATTCCAGAATTCCATGGTTGACATATATTGAAATCTTAAGTTTGTTTTGTAGTCTTGATATTTGGTTTTAATTCCATGGTTGAAAAATTGTCAAAATTTTAAGGTTTTTCTAAGTCACAATATTTTATCTTTAATGTTATGGTTGAAAACAATTATAAGTATTTTTCTTTAACATCATGGAGAAAAATGTTGGAATTTAAAGGCTTTTTAGAGACATGATATTTTATCTTTAATTCCACGCTTGACAATTGTTGGAATTTTAAGAATTTTCAGAGTCATGAAATTTTATCTTTAACACCATTGCTAAAAATTGTTGAAAATTTACCCCGAAAAAAAATTTGTTATTCCAGCATGAAAACTTTTTTATTTCAGGGTGTTTATTACACCAAAAAAAAAAAAATTATTGGATTTTACTATCATTTTTAAAAAATCTTGAAAATTTACCTTGAAAAAAAAAGTGGTGATGCAAAATCAACACTTTTCTTTTTCATGTTGTTTTTTCATGTTTTTTTGGGGGGTTCTAGCTAGAGTTCTCGTTATGAGGTAATAGTTATCTTTTGATCGATAACTTTGTTAAATACCTCTTGAATAATTTCCATGACACCTCCTCTTTACTTATATTTTTCACATTTTTCAAGTCTTCCAACCAAATGTCTGTATATCCTTTCAAGTTGAAGGTACCTTTGCCATCATATTCTCCAAATAGTTGTGGATTTTGAATTTTTATCTGAAGGATCCATGCTTCAATATCCTCTTATTTATTCACCTCACAATCAAATCTAAGAGGTTTAAATTTCTTGAATTCCTCTAGTGCATACTCCTATTTTCCTTTGTTATGGTGAAGATGACGGTGATGATAATGTAAATTACCATATTGTTTCCCATGGTGCCCTGTTCTCCTCTCCACGATATCTAATTGAGTACCTCTACTTATGGTGTTCTCACTTGGAAACTTGTTCCCTTTCTTGGACATTTTATCACATGCTCCATTAGTCTTTTATTTTTGTTTTGTAGAACTCTACCTGCCTTTATGGGCATCTCACAACTCATGCTTCTTTTTCATTTGTAAGTCTGAGAGGCTTTGCAGTATAATTTCATTCACTTCTACTTTCCTGTATTGTTCCATAAAAAAATTTCATTGTTATCTTTATAGGTCCTTATTTTAGCCCTTAAGATTCGTAGTGTCTCCATCCATTTAGCAGAACCTAGCTCTCCTCTTTTTTCCCACTATTTCTTCTTCTTGATATTTATGTTGTGATTGTCAACATTTATTCCACCATTCTGGTACTCATCCGCTCTAGTGTTTAGTGTCTCCCTATGTGTTTTCACACACAAATAATTGTTAGAATAAAAAAAATTCAAATGCATAACTTAACCATTACATTGGCTTGTTATTGAGAGTTTGTTGGTGTGGAGCTAATTGGAAAAATACACTTCAAGTTAATACATCAATATCAATAAAAGCATATCTAATCATGAGTACCATGCTACATTCATAAATCAAAATATAATGACATCAAACAACACATAGAGTCAATCCACACAAAAAAAGGTTTTTAACACCTATGGCACTGCTCTAAGGCCTCATTTGGTCTCCAAAGGTCCAAGGTTGAGACTTTGCTCTGATGCCACTCTGCAATACACCCCCTTACCACCCATATACCTCAATAAGGGTGAAAGGAGGCATGTTACTATGCTAGCCCAACCTATAAAGTATAGTTATGGAGGTGGGATCTAAAAATTTTGTGCTTTTTCATCCTTTTCAAAACTTAAAACCAATAGAATTATTGCATTCATCTTACAAATACCTTTCCAACGATATAACTTTTTCCTTAATCTGCTTCCCGAATTGAAAGTTACGACCTTTTAAAATCTGGCCTTTTAGACTCTATCATATCATGCCACCTTGCCACGTGGCACCCACATGGTCGCCATGTGGATATCTACATGAATTCCATATCATATTTCATGGCTAATATCATGGCATTTCCATGTAACCTCATTCTTATACCCTGGAAATCCCCTTAACGCCTTCACGTGAATGCTCTAATTGTCCACGAGGTAGGATGTAATTATTTTTGCATTTACAGAGAAGAGAATTTTCCATCTACCGAGGTCTATCACCATCGGACCCTCGTCCCTCTATAATTTGACACAATTTTGAGTTTTCCTAGTGGTAAACAACTTGGTGAATTCCTATCTATTTCCATGAATGTCCTCATTTTTAGGCCCCTGCCCATCAACCCACTCACCACTTGGTATGCCATGCTCGCACCTAGTGCTCTAGTGCTCCAATTCCTTAGGGCATAGAGGTTAACATCAACAGTTGGAGAAAATATCTATCAGGACCTCCACCTACCATTAGTTTACCAATTACCTCCAATTCCTCATGCATAATGATGTGATATGATGTCATGCTATGGCGACATCATGCTTATGTCACCCACCCCATGTTGCCTCCTCTAGGAGTGCCACATGTCACTTGTTTTGGCCCCGTTGGAACCATGAAATGGTGAGGATGATGATGATGATAATGTACATTACCATATTGTTTCCCATGGTGCTCTATTCTACTCTCCACAATATCTAATTGAGTACCTCTACTTATGGTTTTCTCACTTGGAAACCTGTGCCTTTTCTTGGATATGTTATCATATGCTCTATTAGTATTTTCTTTTTGTTTTTTCGAAATCTACCTGCCTTTATGGCTAGCTCAAAAATCATGCTTCTTTTTCCTCTATAATTCTGAGAGGCTTTGCAATATAATTTCATTCGCTTATTCTTTCCTCTCTTGTTCCATAAAAAAAAAAAATCATTTTTATCCTTGTAGCTCCTTATTTTAGCCCTTAAGATTCATAGTGTGTCCATAAAATCAACAGAACCTACCTCTCCTCTTTTTTCCCACTATTGCTTCCTCTTCATATCCATGTTTTGACTTGGCAATGTTTTATTGCACCATTCAGGTCCTCGTCTATTCTATAGTTTATTGTCTCCCTATGTGTTGTCTCACACACACATAATTGTTAGAATAAAAAAAAAATGCAAATGCATAACTTAATTGTTGCACTGCCTTGTTATTGAGAGTTTGTTGGTGTCGAGCCAATTGAAACAATACACTTCAAGTTAGTAAATCAATATCAATAAAATCATATCTAATCATGAGTACCATGCTACATTCATAAATCACAATAGAATGACATCAAACAACACATATAATCAATCCACACAAAAATAAGGTTTTTAACATCTATGACACTGCTCTAAGGCCTCATTTGGTCTCCAAAGGTCCAAAGCTGAAAATTTGCTCTGATCCCAATCTGCAATACACCCCCTTACCACCCATAGACCTCAATAAGGATAAAAGGAGGCATGTTACTATGCTACTCCAACCTATAAGGTATAGTTATCGAGGTGGGATCTACATTTTTTTCACTTTTTCATCCTTTTCAAAACTCAAAACCAATAGCATTATTGCATTCATCTTAAACATACCTTTCCAATGATATAATGTTTTCCTCAATTTTCTTCCCGAATTGAAAGTTACAACCTTTTAAAATTTGGCCTCTTAGACTCTATCATATCATGCCACCCTGCCACTTGGCACCCACGTGGTTGCCATGTGGATATATACATGAATTCCATCTCAGCTTTCATGGATACTATCATGCCTTTTCCATGTAACCTCAGTCTTAAACCATGGAAATCCCCTTAACGCCTTCACGTGGATGCTCTAATTTTCCAAGAGGTAGGATGGAATTATTTTTTCATTTACGGAGAAGAGAATTTTCCATCTACCGGGGTCTATCACCATCGGACTTTCGTCCCTCTATACTTTGACACAATTTTGAGTCTGCCTGGTGGTCAAAACCTGGTGAATTCCCGTCTATTTCCATGAATGTCCTCATTTTTCGACCCCTTCCCATCAACCCCCTCACCAGTTGGGATGCCACACTTGCACCCGGTGGCCCAGTGCTCTTATGCCTTAGGGCATAGAGGTTAACATCAACAATTGGAGAAAATATCCCATCAGGACCTCCACCTACCATTGGCTTACCAACTACCTCCAATTCCTCATGCCTGATGACCTGAGATGACGTCATGCTATCGTGGCATCATGCTTATGTCACCCACCCCATGTGGCCTCCTCTAGGAGTGCCACATGTCACTTGTTTTGGCCCCTTTGGAACTACGAAATTGGAAGTGACACATGTCATGTGATGAGGGAACCACATCACTCTCACACCTGATTCACTACCTTTAGTGGCTATGGGATTCCACCAAAGGCCTTAACCCTTAGCAAAAGTTGAATTAATGTGTTATAAGTGAATTTTGGTATTTAACATGCTTTTCCAATTCATGGTCTGGGATGACAATTTCTTCGGTAACTTGATGACACTGGGTTCTATCCCGACCCATGTGCACACACACACACACACATATAACATATATGTAAATGTGAACAAAATGGGCCTCTGCCCTATGTGCTTGGGTATAGTGTTGGATCTTATGGGGCCATGGGGATTATACCAAACCCTCCAAACTTTATAATTTCCAACCTCATACCATATTTACATATATGAATGCAACAGGGCTTATGCACAACCTCAAGTACTTCTTTCTACATTGGCATATATATAAATTAATATAATAGGCAGATTTCTTGGCCTTTAGCTATTCTTCCTAAGCTTTAAAAAATAATACCAAGGTCTAGTATACAACTAGTTTCACATCATATTTAGGTAACATTGAGTTTAAACAGGGAGTCAACCTCTCCCTTCAAACTAAGACCATTCAGGCCATTTGCCTACTCATAATAAACCAAAAATTCATATTCCATGTTGCACTATAAATTGTCATAAAAAAACTGAATAAATAATAACAATAATCACCCATTATTTCATAAAAACACATAGGAAACAAATTTCTTCAAAGTTGAACTAAATGTCTCATCATGACACTCACATTAAAAGAATAAAAGGAATCATTACCATTTCCACTATTCAAAAGTTAAACCTCACTCAGTAATTTCTCAAAACTTAGCATCAATAGGGTATTGCATCAATACTTTAAACACATGCATAATATTCAAATGTACAAGAGATGTAGAAAACACCTATCTTATAAACAAAATCTAGTAGCTCAATTTGGAACTTCAACTATTCAACCAATCTTAGATTGGACTTCATTATGGCCTTTCTCGCAGTCAATCACCCCTGAGACAAATTCCATAGCTTAAGGAGGATTTCTCAAAGGATGAAAACCAAATATGTTAGTTGAAATAGGGACTCCGGAGGTTTCACCACCTCCCCCCATGAACTGGTCACTTTGACAAGATAAGATAGGAAATCTAGAGGTTTCTCCACCTCCACCCACCAACAATTCAGTAGAACTTACTATCAAGGAATCCAAAGGTCAACCACCACTACTTGCAGCTATTTAAATCAACATGCTGAAACATGGAGTCTAAAGGCCCAAACACTTCCACCCACCAGCCAAACAAGGGAATCTAGAGGTTTCTCACCTCCACCCTCAACACAAAAAGGGAATCTAGAGGTAAATACCTCCACCCTAAACTAAACAAAGGAATCCAGAGGTTTGGCACCTCCTCCCTCAATTAACAATCATGCAGAATGATTCCACCTAAGCGTGGGGATGTTGAAAACACTGGAAATAAAAAATGAAATAAGAAATAAATCTTCATAAATATCTTTAACAGGAATCCAAGGGATATTCCTTCACTCTAGCTATCAATGGAATCCAGAGATCAAACCATATCTACCTTATAAAAAATCAAAGAATCCGTAGGCTACTACTCTGACTTGAGAGATGTTCTTCTAGTATTCCAATTCTCAACCAAATGAATTATTTAATCTATAATTCCTAAAGCAACACAAATATTTTAGTCTTTAATTCTCATTTCACTTTTCTCTCTTTCTTATTTTTTTCTAGTCTCAAACCATCATCCCCCTTTCTCTATTGCGCTCAAATAATCCTTTATTTTATCTTATTATGCAAGTTCTCTCTTCACAAAGTTCTTTCCTTCAACGCCCACAATTTCTCTTGTGTCCCTCTATGTGGCTCCTAAATTATAATTTCTTCATGTGGTTCCACTCCATTATTCAATTACAACCCCCTCCTCTCTTTCACGAAGCTTCCAGGGTTCTCCTTTTTTTTCTAATCATTTACAACCCCTCATTTTTTCCTCACCCTCCTCTTATTTATTTTTCTTTTTTGTTGACCATTGGTCATGAGAATGTTGTTCCACCAACTTTCCATTCCACTTCTGTTTGGTTGACTTGTTCTTTCAGACTTGGCAACATGGCCCATCTATTTCTTTAATTTTTTTTCTCATTTTCTTATTACTATTTCCAAACAATGCATGCTCTTGTCCTCCCTTTGTTTAGTTGAATTAATTAGCACAATAATCCAATTAAGGCCCACCTTTCGTGTAACACACCTCCTCCCACATTTACCCAATCTATCCAGTCCACTGGACTAAACATGTGATGAATAGTTACTATGATATTATTCAACTCCCCAAGTACAGTTAAGGAAGTGGAATTGACATGAAAAGACCAATATGACCTTCCACAGATGCTATAGAACCTTCAAAAGCCAGCCAACCCTTCCAGGTGACCAACCCCTGAGGCAAATCACTATTTTGTTGAACTAGAGCCTCAGTGACATTGATGACAAGGCATGCATATGACTGAGACCCTCCAGCCACTCCCATAGCAAGGCATCCATGCGGTTGTGGCATTTTTTAGGTAATTACGTGCGAGCGACCACAGACTCTGAGCCACTTTTTTAGGGCTAGGTCTCAAGCCACTGCCCAAAAATTCATGAAACTTCCATAAATGAAGAATAACATGATGACAAGGTTACTAATGCAAACACCTGAATAAGGAATTGACCTGCCCCCCCACCTCCCCCACTAGCCATGACAAACATTTCGTCAAACATATCATAAACATGTAATCTACAAGTCATAATAACAAATCTAAGCATAGGGACTTCATACTTATCTGAGAATCTTCAAGGTGGACCAATATCTCATCCCAATAGTTGTAATGTTATCCATTAGGTCATTCATTCATTAAATTTTAATATAATAACCAAAACATGATAACATACATAGTTGAGTATATCATAAACCATGCTCATAACTAGCATATAATCAAGAGAATAACAATGATAAAATAGCCATGGAGATCACATAATAAAAAATACATTTACCCATCAAATACAAGAGGAAATAGATCTTATTAACATATGTAAAATGAAACCATGTATAGGACTTCCACATACAACTTGATCATATATTGGGTTGTACCAAATATTTCTTTTATCTAATCACCCCTGTGCCATATTCCAAGCATGAATGTGGGATATCGTCGAATAAATCAAGAAAAACCAAGCCGATGCTTCCAAAGGCCAAACTACTTCAACCCTCAACGAGTGATTCCACCTCACGGATGGACATCACTAACAATCTCTAGATCGGTCTCTACCTAAGCTGTCTAGGGCTCTAGAGCATTTGTTCCAACCAAGGCTTCTAGGACTAGTAACTCAAATTAATTTTTATGTCGAGATTCCAGATCGTTTTTCCAATCAAAGATTCTAGGACTAGTAACTCAACCCACCAAGGGCTTCTAGAGAATTTGTCCAACCAAGGCTCCGAGGACTGATAAATAAGCTCATAGCCATAAGGAACATGAGAACCAATCTGAAACACAAAGGTAAACCCAAAACACCATGGCTATCCAGGAAATGGAAGGGCTAGGAAATACCACTGTCAATCCAGGAAATCCTCCATGGAAATGATAGATCATAACCAAGAAACCACAAGAATGTGCCATGCATGCCAAAACTACCAAGGAAGCCATACATGCAACTCGATACCTGCAAATAAATTTAGTTTTATCCATTGATC
The DNA here is from genome assembly GCA_034641835.2 of Pinus albicaulis. NCBI lineage: Eukaryota > Viridiplantae > Streptophyta > Pinopsida > Pinales > Pinaceae > Pinus > Pinus albicaulis. The sequence goes on along the minus strand of CM076575.1, from coordinate 1,493,867,336 downwards.
CAATTGTTCCCTTATGATTTCCTGCTTTTCCTTTACCTTCTTGCACCAAACCCCAAGTATGCCACACTCCTCCAAGAGTTCTCCAAGGAAACTCTAAGTGTCCAGGAGTATGAGAGAGAGAGAGAGAGAGAGAATAGAAGACAGAGCTCCAATATAAAACTAATATAAGGTTACCAATTGATCCCCATAAGCCTTTTTAACACTGTTACCGATGAAATAGGGTAACCTGACCTCAAAACGGGAACTCTAGCCCAAAAAGACTCAAAAAAACATGAAAAAACACCCCAAAATCAAAAAAAGTATATTCCAGAACGCACTTGGTTTTTTTTGAAGGTCAAATATCAACATTTTATAAAATTATGCTAAAAACAAAATTGTTTCTTAAAAAAAGGATTGAAAAAACACCCTCAAAACAAAACCAGTTGATGCTGGAATAACAAAAAAAAAAATTGTGTCATATTTTTGACATTTTTAAAAATAGAAATAACATTTTTTAATTTTTAAAATTCAAACATTAAAAAAAAACCTAAAATTTAAGAAAAAACTAAATTTAAAAAATAAAAACATTTTAAAGCTTAAAATTTAAAAATATATAGGAATAAAAAAATAAAAATAAAAACAAAATAAAAATTTTAATTCAAACATTAAAAAAAAACCTAAAATTTCATAAAAATAAAAAATAAAAAATAAAAAATAAAAATTTAAAGATTAAAATTTCAAAAAAAAAAAAAAAAAAAAAAAAAAATATATATTATATATATATATATATAAACCAAGCTAAAAAATAAAAGAAATTATAAAAAATGAAATATAGAAATTAAATTTAAAAAAGAAAAAGAAAATGTTTATTAAATTAAAAAAATAAATAAATAAATAAATTTTGAAATAAAAAATTAAATTTAAAGAAATAAATTAAATTTTAATAAATTTAAAACTTTAAAATAAAAATTTAAAAAAATAAACATTATTTAAATTAAAAGTAAAAAATGAAAAATTAATTAAAAAAAATATGAAAAAAAAAATATAATAAAAATATTAAATTTAAAAAATATATATTAAAAAAAAAAATTTAAAAATAAATTAAATTTAAATTATAAAAAATAAAATATATATCTATGAACTTAACTTAAAAATATATATATTAGATTTTATTAAATTTCAAAAAAAATGTTAATACTAAAATAACAAATTAAATTTAAAATATATATATATATATATATATATATATATATATATATATATATATATATATATATATATAAAATTTTTAATAAATAAATTTTGAAATAAAAAATAAATTTTAAATATAAAAAGGAAAAAAAAAAACAAAAAACAATGTTAAAATAAAAAGTTAAAAAACTTTAAAAATCAACTAAAATTGAAAAATTGAAAAAAATAAATTAAAAAAAATATATTAAATAGAAATCAAATTAATTTGAAAATATTAAGTTTAATTCAAAAAAAAAATCTAATTTTAAATACACAATTTTAATTGAAATAAAAAAAAATAGATAAAAATTTTATGTAATTAAAAAAATAGTAATAAATTAAAAAATAAAAAATAAAAATATTAAATTCAAATAAATTAAAAAAAATACAAAATTATTAAATTTTAAAAAATTAAATGAAAAAACTAAACATAAAATTTCGTTTAAAAAAATGAATAAATTTAAAAAATAATAATAATTTAAATAAAAAAAAAATACAAAATTTAATAAAAATTATTAACAAAATTTAGAAAAAAAAAAATTAAAAACAAAAAAAATGAAAAAAATTTAAAAAAAAAAACAAAACAAATTAAATTTCAAATATAAAAATTAAATTAAAAAAAAATAATTTTAAATTTTTTGAATTTAAAAAAAATATATATATATATATATATATATATATATATATATATATATATATATATATATATATATATATATATATATATTAAAAATTTAAAAAAATGCAATTGATCAGAGGGTAATCGCCTAATCGGGCTCTCCCAAGCAGAGGTCGATGGCCACGATCAAAAGATTCCTTTTTTTTTATTTTTTTATTTTTTTTAATTTTTTTTTTTTTAATTTGATTTTTTTTTAATTTTTTTTTTAGTTTTCTTTTGTAATTTTTTATTTTATTTTTAATATTTTTTAATTCGTAACATTTTTTTTTTTTTTTAATATTTTTTTTAATTTGATTTTTTTCTTTTTTGTTTTTAATTTTTCTTTTATTTTTAATATTTTTTTTTTAATTTAATTTTTTTGTTTTTTTATTTTTTTTTTTTATTTCAAAAAATTAATTTTTTTTTTTTTTTAATTCAAATTTTTTATTTAAATTTAATTTTTTTTAATTTTTTTTTCTTTTTTTATTTTGTTTTTAAATTTAATATTTTAGATTAATTATTTCTTAAAATTTAAAATTTATTTAGTAAATTTATTAAATTTTAATTTTTTTTTTTTAAATCTTTTAGTTTATTTAGTTTTTCATTTTTAAAATTTATAAAGTGTTTCATTTATTAAAAAAAAAAAAAACAGTAAATTTATGGATATTTGTTTTTTAATTATTTGCATGTGGTTTTTTTCATTTTTTTGTTTTTTATTGATAGTATTTTTTATTTTAATTCTTTTATTTTAATTTTCTTTTTCAATTTTAAATTTTTTTTTTTAATTTGTTTTTTTTTGTTAATTTTAAAATTTTTATTTTTTTTCTTATTATTATTATTTTTTTAATTTAAATTTTTTAATTTAATTTTTTTTTTTTGTATTTTATTTTTTTATCTAAATTTTAATTTTGTAATTTTAATTATATTTAAACTTTCTATTTTAAATTTTTTTTTAATTATATGGTTTTTTTAATAACTTAGAAAAAAAAATGTTTTTTTTTTTTTCTTCGTTAAATTATGTGTTTTTTTTTCAAATTTTGTCATTTCTTTTGATATAATTTTCGAATATTTTTGTTTGTTTGTTTGTTTTTTTTTTTATTTGTTTGTTTGTTTTTTCTTTTGTTTGTTTGTTTGTTTTTTCTTTTCTTTTCTTTTCTTTTTTTTTACGAGTTCATTTTGTTTTTTTTTACATTTTTATTTGTTTTTTTATTGTTTTTATATATATTTTTTTATCTAAGTTTTGTGTTTTATTACCAACATGAAAATCACCACTCTAAAAAAAGAAGGTTGATGCTGCATCAATACGTTTCAAAATTAGCATGAAAATCACCGCTCTAAAAAAAAAAGTTGATGCTGCATCAATACGTTTCAAAATTAGCATGAAAATCACTAACATTTTAAAACAAATATTCATACTTCATAAATAGAAATATTAGAGTGTCAAAAATGTGCGCAAAAAAAAGGGGTGATTCTGCATCACCACTTTTCAAAATCGGGTGTTTTTTATGCTACCAAAAAAAATTAGGTAACAGTGCGGTTACTTATTTCATCGGTAACAGTGTTTTTTATCAATGAGGCCTCTATTTTCTTTATTTTCCATTATTTTCCTTCATTTTCCTCCTCACATGCATCCTGCAACCTTTCACCTTCCTTATCTCCTATTTTCCATTATTTTCATGAATAAAATGCCAATTAATGCTTCTTGTTTTTTCAAATCCTTTGACATTGCCTTTGCCATTACCTTTTCTAATTTCCTTTAGCCATAATAAACCAAATGAAGACCTACTATGATTTTTTTCCCACCATTCATCTTGGAATACGTGTCCCATGATCTTGGTATTACATTTTTTACATGGAAATTCAACCAGGGTTGTTACATTCCAACCCTCTATGTCTGTCATAAAACAAGTCAACTTCCTTCTAATCCCAAGCAACCTCCTTCCTCAAACCCTAGAATACGTGTCCCAATAGTCAAGCTTCTTTTTCATTAAAATTTTATGATTACAAGATTTACAATGAGGGGGGATACTAATCAAGGGTTGTCACATAGAGGACTATGGTAGAAGAGATTGTTGTTGGTCACATCTAAGATGGCATAACTACATGGACAAAGATTAAGGGAGCCTTATGCATGTAGTTTGGACCAAGAGATAAGACTTCGAAAGCAATGAAAAGGTTGAGGAGTTTGATACAGATTGCTAGCATACAAATATACTTACATGAGTGTTTGGGACTCATGATGGATATCAAGGATATGTTAAATGGAGATAGGATGTTTAACTTCATGGCAGGTTTGTAGCCATGGGAACATATAGAAATAAGAAGAAAAAAATGTGTAGAAACTTGCAGAAGTTATTTCCACAATAGATTTTCTCTTGGATTTTCATGCAAATGAGAAGTCAGAAGAGAAATATCAGGGTGATAATAAAGGAAACAAGAAGGTAGACAATGTAAAATGGAAGTCTTTGAAAGAAGATAGAGTGAAGAATATAATATTTGTTAAAGAGAAGAAAACTCTTTCTTGTTATTTATGTGGAGAAGATCATATGGTGAAGAATTGTCCATAGAAGTAGAAAGTATCTACATTTTGGTAGGTGGAGAAGCCATCTATTGGAGTGATGCAGGTTTTGGGTGAAACTTCATCAAAAGAGGCTACTCCAAAGCATGATCAAAGTGAGAATAAATTGAACTAGGATGAGTATATGTGTAGGTGGGAGGTAGCATATTTCTTCGGTAGATAGTGGTGCTTCTCATAACTTCTTGAAGGGGGTTGTAGCGAGGAGATTGGGTATGCATATTATTCCAGTCCATATTGAATTCAAGGAAACGAAGATAGAAGATTCATTTGGATGATTAAAGATGTTCTAGTGAAGTTTGGAAATTTGAGTGGGAAACTTCACTTTACCATTATTTGGTTGGATGATTATGAAGGGAAGCTTCACTTTGTTGACATATATGATAAGGAGGGTGATTTGATTTGGGACCAACTTGATGTTGATGATGATGGAGCTAGATGGATACATTGACAGTCCAAGATGAGGTTTAGGATGATGAGCCTAGCAGTGCAGTATATTTTCCTGAGGATCTAGAATTGGAGAGATTGATTGAGGAGAGTGAGGGTAGGATGGGTTACTATCCCCCTTTGTTGAGGTACTTTGTAGAAAAGTATGGATGGTTCATTCTAGGAGTAAGAAGACCATTTATAGCATCAATTAGAGCATGTCTAAGAGAGAATAGTGCATCTTCAAGAGGTAGAGTTGGAGTGTCAAAAGGTAGTCCCCACGACTAACCCATTTAAAATTCTTTATTAGTATCTTGGTGAAGGTATCATTGTGAATTTCTTAGGATGAAAAGTTTGATGACATGTCAAGTGCATAGTATGGGTACTTCTTAATGAACATATTTGATGTTGAGATGATGTGTATATGTGCAGATGTTTAAATGACATGGAGAGATGTGATGGTTTTTGCATGATAATTGAGTGACATGATTTCTCATGGAGTTGAAACTATGATCATATTAGATAAATAATTCAATAATGAGACAAAGGGAACCAAAACATGACATTATTACAAGAGAATTCACAAATTCATAGGCTTGAGATGTGTTAGTTCATGAGTAGTCTTCTTGAGGATGCAATACATTTTCTCATTGATGATTTTTGAAGCAAGGTTCGTTGTTGAGGAAAAAAAAATTTTATTAGTGGGTTGAGCATGAGTTCCCACGAGAAATATGATCTAGAAAACATGAGTCAAAAGCAAAGATTGCCATCGCACATTTTGCGGCGATATTTGTGAAATTTTGGATGCTATGACATTGGAAAGACGAAGAGATCTTGAAATTTGGTGCTCAAGAGTAAAACACACCTACGCAAGACAAGAGAGGTGTCACGACTCATCCCAAGGTGTGCCCATACCTTAGTGCTCAACTTGGCACAATCATTCCCATGTGGCCTCGTGACACCTGAACGAGGTGCCCAATGACCCTGATGTGCCCAAGCGAAATGGAAAAATGAACATGTATGACGCATGTGACATACAATCGCAGAACGAACACATCCAATGTGCCTAGGTAGAATTATGTGCTGAGATGAAATTATGGAATTACCATACCCAATGCACCCTATACTAGTTAGAAGAAGATCGAGTGGAGTGAAATGAGTGGGTTTGACCTCAAATTTTTCGTTTCTTTTACGAGGTGGAAAAATGATGCATTGGCTCGAATGACTAGCACGACATGTCTAATTAGCATGATGGTGTTATTTATATAAGAGATGAATGAGTTGAGGAGGAACTCGACATGGTATGAGCAATCACGAAAGGCAGAAACGAAGAGGTGCAAGAATGAAGGAAAGCACAAAAAAATATGGAGCGAAGTGCACACAGTTGGAATGAACTAAGAGTTGGGAGGGCTCACTCTATCACGTGGTAGAGGTGATACAACCACCCAAACTCATGCGCAGTTGTGTGAGACAATCTTGGAATGACCAAACTCAGCTAAATGACCAGTGAGTAACTAGATTGTGCGAGGGTGACTTGGAATAGAGATGGGGTATCTATGGTTGGGGTTTTTCTGTATGCCTTAGTTGATGAACCAAGGGGCTTAAGTTCTGGTTCTATGATATGCAGTATGAGATTAAGTCGTCGTCTAATTTTGATGTAATGATTTCAAGACTTGCATAAAGAAGTTTTAGACACATGTTTTGACACTTTTCTTTTTGCACACATGTTTTGACATCTTGTTTAAATATTTAAACTACTTCTAAAATAACGTCACTTTTGTCATAATAATTAATGAAATGGTATTAGTGTAGACTAAATCCATAAGGTATGAAAATGCCAAATTTAAACTTTTGTATTTTTTCAATGTTATAATATTTATTTTTTCTAATATGTAGAATGTAATATTATTAATATAGAATATATTTAGTTTAATTTGTAATTATTATATTTTAATTAAAATAGATTATTTAAATTTAAAATTATTAAATATTAAAAGAATAAAAAATTATTAAAAATTACAATGTGTAATTAATTATTATTATTATCATCATTCAATTTTAAGGTCACGACCAAGCCAAACACCAAATTGGTGAATGAGACCTCCTTGTTTCTGGGACAAGGGACCCACCTCCGCGCAACGATTTGACTGCTAAGTCTATGAAGGAATACATACATACATACATATATAAAGGTCGCAACCAAGATAGAAACGAAATTGGTGTATGAGACCCTTTGTTTGTGGGACAAGAGACCCACCTCTACGCAACGATTTGACTGCTAAGTCTACGAAGGCATACATACTCTACCCCCTCTCGTTTTGAACCTGTGATCTCTTAGGAGGAAACATATGCTCTTAACTATTAGGCACACTCAAGTTGTAACGAAATAAATAGAATTTGATATTTTTACTCAAGCTGTAATGAAATAGTTAGAATTATATATATATATATATATATATACACACACACACAAAGTAAAAAATAACATTCTTATGGATAAGAAAAATTAATAATAATTACATTATCAATTAAAATGATAATTATTTATATAAATCATACATATTCATAAGGAATAATATACACATCTCAAATGATCCATATATCATTGAAAAATAAGAAGAAAATATCATTATGATTTCAAACATATAAAATTCTATTGGTCTTATGTTTCACTTTTCTTTGTCATTTTATACCTCAAAAATTTCTTGTACTTCACCATACTTCAATAGAAATGAAAAAAAATATGGAAAACTTACAATAATAAATTATAGAATTGTATCCATAGATTCTATTTTGGCCCTATCATTGAATTCGTAGATTCCAGCTAAACTTGTTGGAAGAAAGCGAGTGCTTATTTAGATAGAACATCGATTTGTTCAATCAAATCACATAAAATGTGAGAGTAGGAGATACATTCAAAAGAGTTGGTATTATGTTGAATGTTCTAAAGCAGAGTCTCTAAACCAATGTTATTTACAACCACTCACCTGTTAGGCTAGTTCATGGCTAACTTGGAATCTCCCATCAGATGAAGCATGTTTATATTTTTCTTTAGAGAAATTTCAAGAATGAACCGTAGAGCAATAATTTTTTCCCTATTATTTCATCCTCTTCTAGGTGAGTATTCACAGTACAAAAAATGTGTATGACTACAATTTAAAACAATTCCTACTCCACATCATGTGCGTGCCTTTAGCTGGCCCCATCAAAGCATCCCCAAGGTATTTCTTAGACCAACACAAGGAGTTAATGGAGTCAATAAGGAGGAAGCTTCAAATTAGGCTTGAATTATTTGGTAAGAGAAACAACTTTCGCTACATAAGGTTATAGAGAAGGTTCATTTTTATATAGGCCCATATTGAGAGTTTTCCATAAAGATCCAGCTATCATGCATGATAGACTCGAAAAGGACCTTATTGATTTATTAGAGAGCCAAAGTATTATACCTGGATGACATCCAATTTTCCATATAATTGAATTCCTTCTACATTAAAGAGATGACCCAATTAATCACGTTGTGGTGAAGAAATAAATGGAAGGAAAATTATTTCTATGTTTTGTGCATGGGGAATTTTCTTTGTCCAAACCATCCACATTTTGAAAGAAGTTCCCATGTCAAGAGCTTATTGTTGAGATCAATTATTTTCAATATGAGGGGAGAATTTACCTTCCATATCTGCTTCCATCACCATAATTTTGGACCCTCATTGTTGTTTTCAACCCCAGATTTATATCATATTTTTCCAAAGTGAAATCATCATTCTTTGGGTTCCTTGACTAATACATAGAATCAAAAGAGTAGTCCTTGAGGAGAATAAATTTTTTTCATTATAATATTTATGAATTGGTCACATTGATCAACTAGATCTCCTTTTAGGTCCAAGTATATGACCAATTTCTAGACTAGCCTACCTCTAAATTGAGGAGATTATTGTTCTGAATTGACCAAATAAAAGACATTTTACTGATTTAGATTCTGAAAAAAGGGGTTCGATGGAAGGTATTTTTTTCCTAGCACCATACCAAGCATATCTTCCAATTCAAATTTTCTTTCCATCTCCTACTTTCTTGGCTACCCATTTGTCAACCAAAGTGAAGGCTCACACTAGAGGCTTCCAAAAAATTGGCACTTTTATTAATTTGTAAGGTATCCTAAGCTAGTTAGAAATTGAAACATTAGGAAAATATTTTTCTTAGGTGATTTTGCTCCAAATGAATCTACCTCGAACCATTATCCATATTGTTGGGTATGTGTTATATTCTTTCTAGTATTAGTCGCACACACGGGGAGGTCATGGGGAGGCGATAGCCCCCTCTGTACGTTGCATCGGGCGCAGTAGGGGGGTCACAAGGGGGGCAATGCCTCGGGTGAAAAAAATTTCAGACCCTATTTTACGGTGGGCAGAACTGCCCATGATTTTGTGCATGTGTTTGCATATGGTTTTGGGGCATGGTGGTTTTCGGCCCCTGGTATTTTGTAGATCTGGTCAAGGGAACTACGGTTATGTTCTAATCTAGGGTTAATGGATTGGGGTTTATGTATGCTTCGACATGTATATATGTGTGTTGCAACACTAAAAGGAATATAATGAAAAATCAAGTTGGTAGTCCCGATTTGGGATACAAGGGAAAATCTATGTGTATATATGTTTTATGTTTTATTCTCTTGTTATTGTTTATATTCTATTTTTTAAGATTCGTTTGTAGATAATTTTTGTACAGGGTTAAAATCTACACATAATTTCCTAGATTCAAATGATTTGGAAAATATATTTATATTTTTAAGCCTCTTTTACCTACTTCCTTGGGAGAAACTAGACTAGACCAAGTTACCAAAGAAATTATGGATTGTGATCTAACACTTGTCTATACGAAATGGTATTTGATTTTTCAAATGATATTAAAAATATGCTTTGGAACTGAAGCAATTAAAGTATGGAGTCCCAGAATTCTTTCTAGAACTGATTTCAGTAGAATCAAAGGATAAATTCTAGATAAAAATCTTAATATCTAGATTAATTTTCTAGAATCAACCTTTCTTATTAACCATAACTAGTATTTTAATTGGTAGTTATTTGGTTTCAAATAGAAAACTAGGTATATGATCCCATTCTCCAATTTCTTTGAAGGGAAAGGAAAATATTCACTATCCATATTACTAACTAAGTTTGAATTTTCATGATTGACCATGAAATATTTCTACACATTAGTGACCATTCTAATGACCTTATAGAAAAATTGTTTATCACTTTTCAAAGAGATGATATCTTTACAAGATCTTTTAATACAACACAATAATCATCAACAAAGAGGATATGGGAAACTTGGATAGAGTTTGAAATTTCAATACCTTTTGAAAATATCAAATATTTATGTGTTTTGATGAGCTTGTTGATGGATTCGGCTACAACAAGGAATGAAAATGAAGAAATCGGACAACCATGATGAATGCCTAAAGAAGCATTGAAGAGTTTGGAGGGATCCCCATTTATGAGGGTATAAAAAGGCACCGATTAGATACAACCCATGATCCAATTTACCATAGGGAGTGTCATTCCCAAGTAGATGAGAAAAATTTTGATAAAGGTCTAGTAAAAACAATCAAAATATTTTGAAATTTCTAACTTGAAAACTAAAACTTTCAATTTTAAAGTATTTACCAAATGAAAAACCTCTTGTGAAATATTTATTGCATCATGCATATTCCAATTTTGAAGAAAACCAAATTTATCCTTCAAAATAAATGCAATTAATATTGGATATATTCTTTTGGAAATGATCTTTGAAATTAAATTATAGATGAAAATGCAGCACAGAATGGGATGATGGTCCACAAAATAAGTGCCCTCATATGTTTTTGGAATCATACATAAAATGGTGGCATTAAGGGAGCCAAAAAATTTCACTTGGTCATTTGATCTATTGATTACTTTAAGATGATAATCCTTCAGTAGATCATAAAAACCCTAATAATATTCCACAAGTATTCCAACCATGGAAATTTTTACTTTTCATTTAGTGCGAGGTTTTTAGGACCTGTGATTTAGTAAATTATGTTGTAAAAGAATTTGTTTCTTCTGTAATGACCAAGGGGAAAAGGGAAACCACATGCAAAATTTCTTGAATTTGATACCATGGTGGTGCTACAAAGAGATAATGGAAGAATAATTCTCCTTGATTTGGTTTATATTCAAAATAAAACAAACAATTCACATCTAAATTTTTAATCACCCAAATGAAGTTCAATTATTTTTTGTAGTTGGTGAATTGGTGAAAAAAATTGGGATTGCTATCCCATGCCTAGAGAAAAATAAATCTCCTTTTAAATCATTAACATTCTTATTTTTGAAGGAGGAGGGTGTGGAACTTATATTCTAAATATTTCAACCTTTGCCTAGCTTCCTAGGATACCTAGATAGAATCAAGAACATGATGAATATCTTGGAGGAACTTTTCCACTTTAGTGAGCTTCACTTGAGACTTTGCTTAAAAATATTGTTCCGAATATTTTGATACCTACTTAATGATTAAAACATTATCTACAAATTGGACCATAAACAGAGAATTGGTTTCATAATCCATGTGTTTCCAAGTAGATTGAATTAGGGACTTTTATTCCTCTTTGAGAAGCAAAAAGGGATGGTGTCGAAAATCAATAGATTTTGAACATCCACTTGGGGAGAGATGGAGAAGAATAGGTTTTTGATTTGAAGGCCCTACAACATATACTATGGATCTTATATCACAACAAAAAATTCCATAATCATTCGCAAATGAGAAAAATATCTTGACATTAACTAACTTCACTTCCATTCGTCTGATCATTCTGAGCAAGTTCTTTGTTAGTTCAATATATATCAATCCATGTTCTATCATATAGTTTACAACAAAAAAACAAAATTGAGGATATGGTTATTGATTCAGTCCATAGAATTATCACAAATACGTAGTGAAATTTACGTTACCTCCAATAATTGTAAAGGGTATTCCATAACATCTTTTCATGCCAATTCCTCCCAGAAAGGAATCTGGTCAGAGAAAGGACCATAAATATTAAAAATAAATAGGAGATTAAAAATACTTGATCCAGATTTATGCAAGAACGAAATTAAATACAGATATAAAAATAAACATAGATATACAACAAAAACAAAAACTTAATTCATCAATAACAATGTATTGAAATTTTTTACATGCAAAATGGAATAAACCAGTTCAAGTGATGGTATATTATCTATGAGAAGATATATGGTGGCTACATGCCTTCTGAAATGTGTTACAATGAGGCTGAAAGGCCTTTTTATTATTAAGAAACAATGGTAAACCTTAAACATCAAAAAATCTAACCCTAGGATATGAAGTGCCAAAATCTTGTGGGCTCTATTGGGGTCACTTGGAACATCAACTTCCTGGGGCCATAAATTTGGTATACGATCTCAATGTAACTGTCATAATACCTTGTTTTGAATATCTCCAAGAGGAGGTTGAAAAAAAAAACAACAAAATTTTTCTTGCACTTCTCTGGTCTCTTTGTTTTCCTAAAAAAAGTGTCTTTTAAGCCCTCAAAATGGCTTCGGAAGTTTAGGACTCAAAAAAATTCCCAAAATAGTAAGTTATGGTACGATTAAAGAAACTGAAAGAAACAATAGTAGGGTCTAAGTGGAATAGGAGAGTGGCCACCAATTTCCACTTGGATCATTCCTCCCTCTTTAAGAAGTAATGGTCCCCATTGCATTGAGTGCCTCCATGATATCAGGAAACTTTTGTTGAAATTGGTCCATGAGGAGCCACTTGCCTTGGTACAGGAGTTGGCCAACTTTGAAAACCTAATATAGTTGGATCTTCTATTGGAGATTGGTATTTATCTGTATGTCCATAATTTGATCCGTTGTGGCATGTTCCATGCAATCTAGGTTGAGCTCTATTGGTGTTAGTTGTTCTTCAATGTATGATGTGTCCAATAATCGTGGAAAGTATGGTCGAAGGTGATCCACATTAAACATTGGGTGCAAGAAAAGGGATGGGGGAATGTTAAGCTAGAAAGTATTATCACCCACAACCTTAGTGATGGTGCAAGGCCCATATTGGAGTAGTTGTATCTTTTGATGGGATCTGAAGAAGTGTTATTTCTACAAATGAAACCAAACTTTGTCACCCACCTAAAACTTATGTGGCACCCAATTTTGATCATGTCGTTGCTTATACTTGGCATTGGACTTATCCAAGGTGTCATGAACTTGTTGGCATATGCAATGGATGCATTCAATAAACCTAGTTTCTAAATCATCCTCATACTTTACATGTATGCATTTTGTATGTTTAGTCGCATGAGGCAAGGCAGCATCAATCAAACATGATGGTTGAAATCCCATACCCACTTGAAATAGACTGCAACTAGTCGAGCTATGGAGAGCTTTGTTATAGTTTTGTTGCACATAGGGAAGTCTCTCATACTAGGTTTGTGGATGATTATAGTTGTACTTGAGGAGTATGTTCACTATCATCCTATTGACAACCTATGTCTGGCCATCAATCTGGGAATGGATTGTAGTCGACTTGGTGAGCTTGGTGTTCAATAGTGTCCAGAGGCTCAAACAAAATATTCTTAGGAATATATTATCCCGATATGATATAATGGTCTGTGGGATCCCAAAATGTACCCACACTTGTTAAAAGAAGAGTTTGGCAGTGCCATTTTCCATAACACTCTTCCTGCCAGTTGCCAGTATAGCCATCTTAAAAAAAAAATCACGACCAAAAATACAGAGTCATTACCTTGCTTGGTAGAATGGAGGAAAAACATATAGTCCATGGATATGGATACCCAAGGTTTTTTGGGAGTAGGAAAGGGAGTGTAAATTCCTTCCTTCTGGGTGGTTTTCCATGTGATGGCACGAGAATTGCAGGATCTTATATATTTTCCAAAATTTTGTCATATTTTAGGCCAATAAAAAAAAAAATCCACATTAAAGTGTCATGAGACCTGACTATAGTGCACCTCCAAAATAAGCTTGGCATGCTCGCTTGAAGGAACACAAATGTAGCCCAGTTAGTATAATAATGCATCGTGGAGGTGGAAATATGGCACTTTTTTCCATCCACTACCAACTGGTATGTGGTGGTGAACTCTAGAACATTTGTTTATACTTGTGACCATCTAGAATTCTTTTGGCCACAAGAGTTGAGAACATTAGTCAGTGCTACAATTGGGGGCTGGATGAGGAAATCTGCAACGTGACTGGTGCTACCCTTTTTGTATTTAATGTTTAAGTGGGTTTTTTGTATATATGCATACCACTTTGGATGGTGATCATTCTTCAACTTCCCTTGTGTTTGTATAAACTGAAGAAGTCATTGATCTGTGTGGATGCATGTCTCCTTCTCCAGAATGTAATGTTTCCATCATATTAAATCTGCACGATATAATGCATCTCTTTATCTTAGGTGTTTTACTTATGAATTGTATCAAAAAGTTTCTCACTATGATATGACACTAGATGCTTGTGTTAGTTGAGGAATGCACAAATAGCATAGTGAGAGGCATCTATCTCAATTTAAAATGGTTGTCACGGGTCTGGAAATGTGAGTAGAATTTTAAAGAATAGGTGGTGCTTTAGCTCAAAGAACACCTTATGTTGGGACTCAGATCAGGAAAAATTTTCTTTCACTCCGCTCTTGGTAATCTGACTCAAAGGCCAAGTGATATGGTAGAATCCTAACACAAACCTCTGATACAAATTGGCAAGGAAAAAAATGTTATGATGGTTTATCAGAGTGGTCAGGGCTATCCAATCTTTAATGATTTGTATCTTATCCAGATCCACATGCATGCCTTTCTCATATACGATGTAACCCAGATATTGGACCTAGGTCATGCCAAAGCTACATTTCTCAAATTTGGAACATAGTTTGTGTTGCCACAAGGTTTGAAGGACCTACCGAATGTGTTGCAAGTTCTTTTCCAACTATATATGAATATGAGGATTTCTTCCAAATAAAAAACCATGAACGAGTTGGTGAAGGGCCACAAATTTTCATCCATCAGCCTCATAAATTTAGCAGGGGAATTTTTCAACCCGAAAGGCATGACCAACCATTCAAAAAGTCCTTCCTTGGAATTGAAAGCATCATTCCATACATGTTTGGGATCTATTAGAACCTGGTGATAGCCATAATTCAAATCAATCTTGTTGAAATAATTTTCCCCCTTGCGCTAGTCCAAAATCTCATCAAACCATGGGATTGGATACTTGTTCCTAAAAATGTTCTGTTTAGTTCCCCATAATCAATGTAGAGACTCCATGTCCCATCCTTCTTCTATAAAAGTAAAATCAGGCTCCCACAAGGTGAGGAACTCGATCAAATGTGCCCTTTTCACATCAACTCCTATATATAGCTTGATATCTTCATTTTCAAGAATGTAGCAATGGTATATCGACCCATTGGTTAGAGTTACTCTGGGAGTGCGATTGATCAAATGCTTGACCTGAGAGCACAATGGTACCCTTATCGATGAGGAGAATATGTCCCTGTATTCTTCCATGACCTTATCCACTTGCTTCTATTTTGTGGAGGAACACTTCCCAGGGGCCATGGATGTGGCCACAATCTTCCCCTTACTTTGAGAGTGAATAAGAAAGAAAAAAAAGTCCCTATCTTAGAGATGATATTACTTCATTACTTAGCAAAGATTAAAGATATGGTGATAGGTGGAGCTACATCTGCTATCTTATATAACTTATTACCCAATGTAACAATAATAGTCTGAGGCCTAGAATCATACACAACATGACGCTTCCACAAGTATCGTTGGCCAAATAATACATCACAAAATTCAATAGGAGAAATGTAACACAATACCTCATCTATGAAGGGTTTGATGATGTAGGTAACGTGAATGTACTGGCTAGCATATAGATCTCGTCCTTGGTGGATCCACCTGATGGTGTATGGTTTTGGGTTTGGTGTGTTTGGTAAGCCCAACCGCTTAACAACTTCAGCAGAGATGAGGTTATTTTGGCTTCCAATGTCGAAAATGAACTGCAATGGTGACCCCTTCACCCACATATGTGAGTGGAAGAGACACTCCCCTTCCTTTGGGTCTTCGGGATCAATATTATGGACCTTTGTGGTGGAAACGATGGTGTTGATATCACTTGTTCATCTTCGTGGTGTTGTTCTATGCGTGTGGCCTCAATGGGTTTTCTTGGGTCACCCCTCCTTGGATTTATGCTTTGTTAAGTAGTTTGTGAGCTCCTTTTCCCTGATTCAGATTTGCATATCCAAAGTCTCGCTTCTTCTGTTTAATTTTTTTTCACTCTTGGTAGCATATCGATATGTTGCACCAAGAAAGGAGATGTCCATGAAATCCATTTATTCCTGAATGTATTTGTGTATAAATTCGTGGAACTTGAGCACCATATGTTCTCATATTATTTGATACACAAATTTTTTTGAAGAGTATAAAAAATATTTATGAAATCTTGCACATCTTGGTTCCATTGTTTTCATATTATGGTCCATTGTATGCATTTATCCTCATACATCCCCACAAGGTAATATTGTTCTTTGAAAATGTCTTAGAAATAGTTCCAAGTGGATGCGGCTGTGAACAGAGAGGCTTTCTTATCCCTTTTCTCATAGTAAGTTTCCCACCAGTCCTTGACATGGGGAGCGGCCTTAAGAAATGAAAAAGTAATATTCTCCCTATCAAATAAACTATGGACTAAAAAACAACCCTCCAAAAAATTCAACCATTTATCTACAACATCTGCATCTATTTGAACTTTGAATATAGTGATATCTAAGTTCACTTTTACCTCGAAGGGGGCGGCACCTCTGAAGTTACTGTTGGATGAAGATGCATCGTCTGTGGGCATCCACCAAAGAATATCATAAAATTTGTCCATCATCTCATTCTTTTGCCGCTCAAGGGCTTCTTTGAGAATAAATTTGATAGGATATCCTACTCTCTCATCTTTCTTTCTTTTGCCATGGGAGGTCATCAATTTCATCAGGGATGGTCTTACAAAGCTTCAACGAGTTCAAGTCCCAACTCCTTATACTCTGACCTCATTGGGGACATACACAAAAAAAACAGAGAAAGAGAAAACCACTCTAATAACATTTATCCATATTTATGCAGGAATAACATTAAATATATATATAAATAGAAACACAGAGCTATAGTGAAATATAGCTTTAATTCATTAATAACAAATTATTGAAAACTATTACCTAGAGAATGGAAATAAACTATTTTTGGCATTGGTAGGTTATCTTTGAGAAGAGATGTGGCGGCTAAATGCCTTCTGAATTGTGTTAGAACCAGGATCAAGGGCCTTTTTATCATTAAGAAACAATGGGAAACCCTAAAAATCCAAAAGCCTAACCCTAGGGGATGAAGCAGCAAAACTTATGGGCCCCATTGGGGTTAGTTGGAATGTCAACTTTTGAGGGCTGGCATACGATCTTCATTTGAATATCATAATACCTCACTTCGAATATCTCCATTTGGAGATTGAAAGAAGATAGGAATTCCACTATTGAATTTCTCTAGTCTCTCCATTTTCCCCAAAAAAATGTCTTTTAGGCCCTCAAAATCGCTCTATAAGTTTAGGACCTGAAAAACTACCAAAAATAGCAATTTTTGCTACAATTAAGGAAGCTGAAAGAAAGAATGGTGGGGTTCAGAGTGAAATAGGTGTGTGGACACCAATATTCACCTAGATAATTCCTCCCCCTTTAGGAATAAATGGTGCCCATTTTGTTGAGTGCCTCCATGAGATGGTGAAACATATGTTGAACTTGGTCCTTGCTGAGCCACTTGATTTTGTGTAGGAGTTTCCATTTTTTTACAACCCAATATAACTAGATATTCTATTGGTGAGTGGTATTGATATGTATGTCCATAATCCTATCAATTGTATCTTTTTCCATGTAGTGTGGCTTGAGCTATATTAGTGTTAGTTGTTCTGCAATGTATGATGTGTCCAACAATGGTGTAATGTATGGCCGAAGTTGGTCCACATTGAACATTAGCTGCAAGCCAAGGAATGTGGAACTGCTAAGCTCAAAAGTGTTGTCACCAAAAACCTTGGTGATGGTGTAAGGCTCATTTTGGAGTGGTCATATATTCCAATGGGCTCCGGCAACACATTCTTTATACAAATGAAACCATTTTTTTCGCCCACCTAAAACTTATGTTTCACCCAATGTTGATCATGTTGCTCCTTTTACCTGGAATTGGACTTCTCCAAGATGTCATGAACATGATGGAGAATGTGTTGGAGGCATTCAATAAACCTAGTTACTTTATCAACCTTCGAAAACACATGTGTGGATTCTACCTATTTATCCACATGATGCATGGAAACATCAATAAGAAAAAATGGTTGAAATCTCAGACCCACTTGAAAGGTACTACGACTAGTCAAGCTATGGAGAGTTTTGTTATAGATGTGATGCACATAGGTAAGTCTCTCATTCTAGGTTCATGGATGCTTCGAGTTGTAAATGCAGAGTATGTGAACTATGATCCCGTTGATGACCTCTGTTTGGAAAACTGTCTAGGATGGAATGCAGTAAACTTGGTGAGCTTGGCGTACAATAGTGTCCAACGGCTTGACCAAAATCTGCCTGGGAACCTATTATCTTGATATAATATAATGGTCCACGTGATCATGAAATGTACCCACGCTCGTTTAAAGAATAATTTGGAAATGTCCTCTATTGTGATATTGTTCTTGTAGGGCACCAATAGTCTTAGAAAAAATTTCGATGACCATAAATACATGGTCATTACCATGCTTGGTAGAAGGGAGGTCAGATATATAGTCCATGGATATGTATTTCAAGGGCTTTTTGGGAGTAGGTTGGGGAGTGTACACAACTTTATTCTTGATGGTTGGCTTGGCGATGGCAGAGGAAGTGCAGGATTTGATACATTCCAACATCCTATTGGAATTTTGGCCAATAAAAATACTGTTGCAATATGCCCATAATTATATCCACACCAATGTTCCTTGGGATTCGACTGTAGTGCGCCTCCCAGATAAACTTGTCACACTCACTTGAAGGAACACAAAGGTGTCCTAGGTAGCATATAATGTGTCCTAGAGGTGGAAATATGGAATTTTATTTCCATCCACTAGCATATGGTATGTGATGGCGAAATATGGATCACTTTTCTATAGTTGCGACCATGTAGAGGTCTTGTGGACACAAGATTTGAGAAAAATAGTCAGTGTTTCAACTCAGGGCCGACAGAGGAAATATAGAACATGATTTTTGTTGCCTTTTTTGTATTTAATGTTCAAGTGGAATGTTTGAAAATATGTATGCCACTTTTGATGGTGATCATTTTGCAACTTTCCTTGTGTGTGTATAAACTGAAGAGGTCGATGATCTATGTGGATGACCATATCCTTCCCCATAATGTAATGTTTCCATTGTTGGTGTTAGGGTCTAGACCTAACCCCTTTATTTATGTAATAAGCCCAAGGGGCCTAGTCAGAGTCATAATTAGTTAGTTGAGTCAATAAATCCCGTAAGCAGTTATCTGTGTTAATAATAATTATAACTGGTTGACCCTCATTATAGAAAATGGACCAAAATTAGTTATAAACAAGCCATAACTAATTAATAAAGTAGTTAACCCATGTTATGCAAGGGACCACTAGTATTTAGGGTTTTGGATGTTGTTAAGCCATAAATATTCTTATATGGTAAGGGAAGAATCATCAAGTCTTATTGTAATCAAGCTCTAATCTATTAGAGGTCACCCCCTCGAAGAGGCAAGTGACCATTGTAATATTCTTTTGAATAATAAAATATCTTTTCATCTTGTCTCAATTCATGTTATATTTATGTGTTTATGGAAATATTGTTTCATATTTTTTTGATTTAGTTATTCTCACGAGTCAAGTGCATAACAAGTGGTGTCAGATCACTTTCCAGGGCTAGTTGTACCTCCAAATTTTGCAGAATTTGGTTTTAGGCTGGAGACGTGTTTCGACATCTTTAAAGCACTAGATATTTTATTGAGCACATAAAATTGCGGATTTGGGGAGGCATGCATGCAGGAAATACAAGAGGTGATCACACTTGTTGGACTCCCTTGTAACCGTTGTGGGTACCCCTTCGAGTAATAATGAATTAGACAAATCAATGTATGGACTGCAGTTCCACATACCCTCAGGTATATTGGAATCCACCTAGGGTAACTTGAAACCTCACCTTAGATAATTCATCGGTTGTCTTACTGCTACAGTACACTGAGAACAACACTCGGGGAGATTAATCGCATGTATAATAGGGTAGTTAGGTAGTATGGCTAAGGGTACGGTCGATCCTCCTTAGTTAGGGCTTTGAAATTTTGGGTCGAGTACTATTGTTGGACCCCTGTGTATATTGAAATTTGTAGCATCAGACACTCCTTTTTGAACATAGTTCCCTCCATATTTCCCCTACCTTATCATCTAGATCAAATCCAATAGTTGGTGTTTGGTCGACACTTTAAAGATCAAATCCCGCAATTGGGGTTTTTCCACCATAGTACAAATCAGATTCAATAGTTGGGGTTTTCGCAGCATAGATCTGACTCTTTCTACAATGAGGGTTTTGGCTGCCATAGTCCATATCATATTTTCGCAATAGATTTTGCAGTGCTAAAAATTCGGGGTTTCGATTACTACAGTCCAAGCCCAATTTTCACAGGATATTTGGTAGTATCAATCATTCTGTATTTTTTCCATCACATTATTGATCATTTTGGATGAAAACTCCTTTCGAAGTATGAAATAAACAAAAATTTTGGGGCCATCAGGTGAAACTTGCGAGAGACCTAGTACATAATATTCAATATGATGAGCTAATCGCAATGGTACCACTCACTATAAGCCCCCAATTTTCACGTGGTCCCAAATTTTCCCCAATGTGACTTCAAGTGACCCACATCAGTAGTCTCCTGAACTGGAGCTAGTGTATACATGGTACAAAGTCTCAATTTATGGATGGAGAGAAGGCAATGGAGAGAATTGAAGTCAATTTTTTTTTATGATTTCCAAGCATCCCTTCCCAAAAAAATCACAAAATAATTGACGACCTTGCAGATGCCTCGCGAACCCATGGAGGCCGCCAATGCTCAAGCCACTGGACACCTAATTTGGACATATACAAATTTGATGGCTCTAACTTGGTAGTATGGGTGGCACAAATGGAACAATATTTATGCCTTAACAATATATGGGAAGAGGAAACTAAACTACATGTGCAAGAGCTTTACTTGGACCAAGAGAAATGGTAGTAGCATAAGAAATTATATCCAGGGAGGAAAACTTGGAACACGATTTAAAAGGCCATTTGTGACCTCTTTGATCTAGAATCTAACTTTTTGGTTCGTCTCACTAAGCTCAGATAGATGAGTGCATTAAGGGACTACATTTTAGCCTTTCAACAATTTTCCATCCAGACTAAAGGACTAGGCCTTTTACCTGGAATGTTTTTGTTGTGTAACCAGCTCCAAAAATAGAAGAAAAGAGAGATCAACGCCTTAGAAATAAGCCACTTAGAGGGGGAAACCTCCAATACATTACATAAATTAACAATTCTTGGATGATACAATTTACAAAACCTCCTTTCTATATATAGGAGTCCATGGGGCCATAATGTAATCCTAGTGGGCCACAATGTAATCCTAGCCGACCTAACAATAATAATTTAAGGGCACAATAATAACAAAATGGGGGTTACAAAGGTACAATAATAACAATAAGGGGGTTACACTAACAATAATAAGGGACTATACTAGTGATATAGGGACCTAACATGCCCCTCTCCTTCAAAAAAGTGTTGTCCTCAACGCTTGAGTAGCTCTGGGTGCTTCTGTATAAAATTCTCATCCTCCCATGTAGAATCTTCAGTGGGTAAGTTCTTCCACTTGATGAGATACTCTAAAATTGATCGATCTCATAGTTGTCGAGTTCTTGTTTCCATGACCACTTCAGGTTCCAATATGATTTTTCCTTCCTCATCAAGTTCTGGCAATATTGTTTGAACTGGAAGATTTTCACCTATAACCTTCTTTAAGCATGAAATATGGAAAACTGGATGTACTCGCGAAGAAGCAGGAAGCTCCAATTTGTATGCCATAGTACCAATCTTTTGCAACACCTTGTAAGGACCATAGTACTTTGGCGATAATTTATTATCCTTCTTAGCTTGCTTGAGGGACATTTGTTTGTATGGTTGTAGTCGTAAAAATACGCAATCTCCTACATCAAAACTTCTCTGGCTACGATGTTGATCTGCTTATTGTTTCATTCGATTTTGTGCCAAATTCAGGTTATCCTTTAAGAGTTGGAGAACTTCTTGTTGATGCTCGATGTGATCTTCCACTCCTTGAACCTTCGAATTTTTCCTTAAAGATGATGTGATGGATGGTGGATGATATCCATAAAGTGCCATAAATGGGGTCATTTTTGCTGCAGTATGGAAGGAAGTGTTATACCACCATTCAGCAAGAGGTAACCACTTGACCCATTGTGTTTGTTTATCGGATACAAAACAACGAAGATATCCTTCCAAACATTTATTTACTATCTCAGTTTGACCATCAGATTGAGGATGATAAGATGAGCTATGAGCTAATTTAGTACCCAAACAAGAAAATAACTCTGTCCAAAAATTTCCCGTAAAAATGGGATCTCTGTCGCTCACAATAACCCTTCGGCTTCCATGTAGCTTTTGAATTTTGTCCACAAATGTAGTAGCAACTGTACTTGCTTTAAATGGATGAGATAATGCACAAAAGTGTGCATACTTGGTAAGTCTATCAACTACCACCATGATGACACTCTTTCCTTCGGACTTAGGTAAACCTGTGATAAAATCCATTGAAATCTCCTCCCAACGTTGGCTTGGAATGGATAAAGGTTGTAGAAGTCCTGGGGTCTTAATTGTTTCCACTTTATTCTGCTGGCAAACCAAACATTCCGCCACAAACTTTCGAATATCAGATTTAAGGCCATCCCAAAAAAAAAAATTCTTCACCCTGTGGTAAGTTTTTAAAAATCCTGAGTGTCCTCCTAAAGGAGAAGTGTGCAATTCCAGAAGAATATTTTGTTTTAGTTGGGAATTCTTACAAAGATATAAGCGATCTTTGTACCATAAGGAATCATTTTTCCAACTAAATGTATCGGATGTACTAGGATCTTGCTGCAAATTTTGAATGAGTGTCCACACTTCTTCGTCCTTCTTCCATTCATCCCTTGCTTCGGTTATCCAATCTGGTTGGATAATAGAAATGGCACAAAGCAATGCTTCCACCTCTTCATTCTTTCTTGAGAGTGCATCTGCAACAACATTTAGCTTCTATTTTTTGTAGATTATTTCAAAGTCATAACCCAACATCTTTGTGACCCATTTTTGCTACTCTTCTGAAGATAGTCTTTGTTCCAAAAAGTGTTTAAGACTATCATGATCAATTTTTACCTTGAAGTGTCTTCCCATTAGGTAAGTTCGCCATTTCTTTAGTGCATGCGGTATTGCTAACATTTCCTTCTCATAAATAGGTTTCTGTAAATACTTTCCTTTGATTGGACGACTTTCAAAAGCAATGGGTCTTCCTTCCTGCATTAAAACAACACCAATTCCATTTTCTAAGGCATCACATTCCACAATAAAGGTTTTTGTGAAGTCTGGCGTAGCTAAGACCGATGCTAGGCACATTGACTCTTTAAGATGTTCAAAGGCCTTAGTTGCTTCGGGAGTCCATGAAAATGCATCTTTCTTCAATAATGTTGTTAGAGGTGCTACTATTCTCCCATAATTCTTAACAAACTTGCGATAATACCCTGTTAACCCGAGAAATCCTCACAACTGCTTTATGGTAGTGGGGACTTTCCATTCCTTAATGGCTTTAATTTTGTTAGGGTCTACTTTAACACCCTCGTGAGATATAATATGACCCAGATATTCCACCTCTTGTACTCCAAAGAAACATTTGGATGTTTTTGCATATAATTGTTTCTCCTGCAATAGTTTGAGCACCTGTCAACATGTTCAACATGATCCTTCCAAGACCTGCTGTAGATTAGTATATCATCAAAAAATACTAGCACAAATTTTCTAAGGAAGGGTTTGAAAATGGAATTCATCAACCCTTGAAATGTAGAAGGTGCATTGGTAAGGCCAAAAGGCATGACCAAAAATTCATAATGACCCTCATGAGTTCGAAATGCTGTTTTTGGAATATCCTTAGTCTTCATTCTAATTTGATGATATCCAGAACGAAGATCCAACTTGGTAAAATAAATTGCTCCATGTAATTCATCCAATAATTCATCAATCACAGGAATGGGAAATTTGTCTTTAATGGTGAGCTTATTGAGCTCCCTATAATCCGGACACATTCGCCATGATCCATCCTTCTTGTGTACCAATACTACGGGAGCAGAGAAAGAACTTTGACTAGGTTGAATTATACCTGCCTCTAACATTTCTGCAATCATGCGTTCAATTTCGCTCTTTTGGAAGTAAGGATATCTATAAGGCCGGATGTTTGGAGGAACACTTCCTGGAATCAATTGAATAGCATGATCATGATCACGAATAGGTGGGAGTCCTTTGGGAGTTTCAAACACCTTGGAATGATTGTCCAAGACTTGTTGGAGATCTGCAGAAATAGATGATTTTGATGTTGGAACTTCTAGTGAGCATAATTGTACAATTACACCTCGTTGTTCTTTTTTAGAAGCTTTGTCATGACATTAGAGCTTATTATCTTTCCCAGCTTCCCTGCAATACCTCGTAATTCGACTTCCTTTCCTTCTGAAAAAAATTTCAAGAAAAGTTCTTGAAAATTAAAAGCTACCGTCCCCAAAGATTGTAACCATTGTACTCCTAGTACAACATCAACACCTCCCATAGGAATGGAAAGCATTGGACTAGTCAATACATATTCCCCCATGGTTAGCTTAATATTATGGCATTTTCCAGAGCAATTTATAGTTCCTCCCTTTGCAACCATCACTTGACATTCTGGTGCTGGGTATAGGAAACAATTTAATTCCTTGGCTACCTTACAATGAATAAAATTATGGGTGCTACCTGAATCAATCAACACTATTACCTTTTCTTCTTGATTTGTCCTGCTATCTTGAGAGTTTGAGGAGTGGTAATTCCTGCCAGTGCATTACACGATATGGTTGGATTCATTTCTTCCTCTTCTAGGGCTGGTTCCTGGTGTATATCCTCTTCTTGTTTATTTTCTTCTTCCTCTTCACAATCTATGTAAAATAATTTCTTCTCAGCACACTTATGACCTTTAGTGTATTTGCTATCACAACTGTAGCAAAGCCCTTTTGCTCTTTTTTCTTCCAATTTTTGTGGTGTCAACCTTGTAGGTTGTGGAAATCTAGGCGTAGCAACACTTCCTTCTTTATAAAATTGAGTGGTAGGCTTCCTTGTCGCCATAATTTTACATTCAACTTTTCTTGCCAACCTGAATGCCTTCTCCAATGAATCAGGTTCCAGAACGCGAACTTCATGTTGGATGTTATCCTTTAAAGTGCTTATGAAGAGATCAATCCTGTGTTCCTCTGGAATATCAGTTACCCTTATATTCAATTTTTGGAAGTCCTCAATGTGCTGCCCCACTAAACCCTTTTGTTTGAGATTTATCAATTGGCTAAAGAAGGTGTTGCTCTTTGTATCCTCGTAATGTGCTATCATTTCCTCCATAAAAATTGACCAAGTGACAATTTTTTTACGGGAGCAAAGCCATCGATACCATACAAATGTGTTTTGTTCTAAATGTAAAGTTGAGATGCGTACCTTTTTTGTGTTTTTCATGTTATGGAGATAAAAATATTGCTCCATCTGTAGTATCCATGTTACAGGATCCTTTCCATCAAACTTCCTCATATCCATTTTTGGAATATGGTGGTTCTTCCTGCCAACATTAGAGTTTATGAAATCACGATTAACATTTATTTTGTTCTCCTCATGAGTTTCTTCTACTATATTTCCACCATTAGGAATAATTTATTTTTTTAAGCTTGTCATCAAGCCTTCCATGTATGCTTTTAGATCATTCTTCATGTTTTCCATGTTGTCTTTCATGTCATCCATCTTAGCTTCCACGCCCACTTCCATGCCATCCATCTTAGCTTCCAAACCATTCATCTTAGATTCCACGCCTTTCTTCAAACCATCCATCTTAGTTTCCATGCCTTTCTTCAAAAATTCCATTTCATTTTTTGTTGTTATTTGCGAGAGCGAAATTTGTTGCACTTGCTCTTGTACTTTTGATATGTCATGTTACCATTCTTCATCTTCATGAGTCATAGTAGAGCCTTCTAAACGCTTAATGGGCGTTGAATTATTTTTAGGGGCCATTTAGAATCCAATACTGATATCTATTCTACAATATTCCCTTGGAATCAATTCAAATTGATTATTCAAACAAGACTTATGCAATTTGGAAAAAAAAATACACACCTTTTACTTGCTTTTGAGGAGCTCGATATTGAAATTGAATTATATATGTAGTTGGGGATCTTCAATATCTGAAATTCATCCCTGTAGTAGCCCACTAAATTCTCTTTTGAATGCCAGAGGTATGACCTGATTTGGATTCTCCTAGACAAATTTGTGTCCAATCTCCCACAATGACCTAATTCTGGACTAGTTCAGTAGAGCGAACTTGTACAACTTTCCACGTGTCACTGTTTCATCCTTTGTATCTAAAATTGATAGAAAAGAAACTACAGTCCGTGTACTTGTGACCACATTTTACGGCACTCCAATCCAATGCCCAGAGAGAGAGTTATTGAACTTTTCCCACGCTCACCTCTTTGAGATGAAATTCAGGAGCCTGAAAAAGCACTACCTTCCACAGATCATATCTCCAAAAATGTTGTGAACCAATCTCTGAAATTTTTTGACGAATTTCCTCAGGATTTCAACTTCACACCATACAAATTTCAGATTCTAAACCTTTGTAGAAAAAAAATTATAGCGAAAATTCCACGATGACCTATTTAGGAGCTTGAAAAAAGACCTAACTTCCACAGATGATATCTCCGAAAATATTGCGAACCAAGCTCTGAAATTTTTAGAAAATCTTCCTCAGGATTTCAGCTTCGCACCCTAAACATTTCAGCTTCTGAAACTTCGTAGAAAAAAAGTTATAGCGAAAATGCCACGATGACCTGTTTGGAGCAGCGAAACCCTAGAATCCAAAGCTCTGATACCAAATGTTGTGTAACCGGCTCCAAAAATAGAAGAAAAGAGATATCAACGCCTTAGAAATAAGCCACTTCGAGGGGGCAACCTCCAATACATTACATAAATGAACAATTCTTGGATGATACAATTTACAAAACCTCCTTTCTATATATAGGAGTCCATGGGGCCATAATGTAATCCTAGTGGGCCACAATGTAATCCTAGCCGACCTAACAATAATAATTTTAGGGCACAATAATAACAAAATGGGGGTTACAAGGGTACAATAATAACAATAAGGGGGTTACACTAACAACAATAAGGGACTATACTAGTAATATAGGGACCTAACAGTTTCATCAGTGGCTCAAAGGAAGCTATCCAAGCCCATGTCAGAATGCACAACCCATCTACTTGGTTGGAAGCATGCACCAAGGCATTAGAGTTAGAAGTCACTTTAAATGCCTAATCCAATCATCCAAATTTCATCGCATAGGCACGTCCTACACCAGTTATGGGCCCCACCCAAACACTTAAGGTTCAAAAGGTGTCGTCGACAGAAATGACTAAAAGAAGGAAACATGGACTCTACTACTATTGCGATTAAAAATACTCCCTAGGACATAAATGAAAGGAACCAAAATTATTTCAAATTGATGCTTATGACAATAGCTCCGTTGATGAAGCTACAACCACTGTAGTTACTGAGGAGGAAGAGGGTGAACCCCTAAAAACCTTAGAAACTGATACTCCAAATACACCAAATGAGTCGGTCATATCACTCCATGCCATAGTTCAAATTGCTTCTCCCCATACTCTAAAAATAAGAGGTTTTATTAAACATCGACTACTAGTGGTGTAGATTTATAGTGGCAACACACATAATTTTGTCCATAATTAAGTAACAAAAGAAGTTCATTGTTTTGTTAGGGAAATATCTAATTTCCAAGTCCTTATAGATGATGGGGGAACCATGAAATGTGAAGGCCGTTGTGAAAATATGAAGCTTCAAATGGGGAATTATCACCTCAAAACCCATATGTTTTCCATTAAAATGGGCGACTGTGATATTTTCATTACTGTTGTATGGCTCCACACACTGGGCCCTATGGAAATTGACCTCTAGGAGTTATATATGAGATTTAAGTAGAATGCCCACACTTTTACATTTAGGGGACTCCAAGCAGGTGCTCCTACTATAATAAGCTTGCATCGAATGGAGAAGCCTTTTAAAAAGGTCCATCATGGGATAGTCTCACAATTTAGTGACATTCATGCCACTGAATCCACCCCTCCTCCCATTCATCCCTAGATGAAAAAAGTATTATATCACCACCAATGGGTCTTCGAAAAACCTAAGCATCTCCCAACCTCTAGAGTTGAACATGATCATAGAAATACTTTTCTACTAGGTACCCAACCACCAAATGTATGCCCCTATCGATATCCATTTTCCAAAAGAATGAAATTGAAAAAATCATCAAGTAAATCCTCGAAGAAAGTGTTATTCATCCTAGCACCAACCCTTATTCATATATGGTGCTCATGGTTCTAAAGAGAGATGGTGAATGGCGTATGTTTCCAGACTTTAGAGCCCTCAACAAGCTCATTATTAAGGACAAATTTCCTATCCTAGTAGTTGATGATATGATTGATGAAATGAATGGCGTCAAATTTTTACCAAGCTAGACCTTTGCTCAGGTTATCACCAAATATAGATAAATGAAGTTGACATTCCCAAGAAAATATGTTGAACTCATGAAGGCCATTATGAATTATTGGTTATTCCATTTGGTCTCTGTAATGCCCCATCCACTTTCGAGAGCCTCATGAACCACCTTATCAAAACCCATCGAATTAAATTTATCCTGGTCATTTTTTATGAGATTATCATCTACAACATAACATGGGACACTCACCTTTATCATGTTTATGAGGTATTGCAACTACTCCAAGATCATAAACTATTTTTGAAGTTATCCTAGTGTTCCTTTGGAATAGAAGAAGTAGAGTATTTGGGACATATTTTTGGCCATGGAGGTGTGAGGGTTGATTCGAACAAGATTTAGGAAATGCAATATTGGCCCCAACCAAAAACCTTGAATAGTTTGAGGGGATTCTTGGGTCTCAGAGGATATTATTTCAAATCTGTCGGAAATTATGGACAGATTGCCCAACCCCTCACTAATATTATCAATAAAAAATAATTTCTTTGGACTGACACAACTCAACAGGAATTTTTGGCTCTCAAACATGACATGTGCTCCACTCCAATATTGGCCCTAACAGAATTTACAAAACCATTTGTGATTGAATGTGATGCTTGAGGTATGAGCATTGTTGTAGTATTAATGTAGGAAGGTAACCCATTGGCTTTCATAAGTCAACAACTCAGTGGAAAACATATGGGTCAATCAAAATATGAGAAATAAATTATGGCCATCTTACATGAAGTATAAACTTGGTGACCATACTTATTTGGGCATCATTTCCAAATCCACATTGACAATCATATCCTAAAATATTTCCTCGAGTAGCATCTATCATCATCACAACAAAATAAATGGCTAGAAAACATGTTGGGATATGATTATGAGATAAATTACAACAAGGGGCATGAAAATGTAGTGGCCAATGCTTTATCGAGAAAATTTAAGCATGAGGCAACCATTTTATCCCTCTCTTTACCCATACCATATTGGATTGAAGAGGCCAACGATGGATGGTTCTCCCACCCCTGTATCTCCCAGCTCCTTAATAACCTAAGAAAAGATCCTAATTCCTTAGAATAATACTCTTGTAAGGATTAGGTTCTTTGCTACAAGGCTTGAGTAGTGCTATCCCTGACCTCCACCCTCAAAACCCGCGTCTTTGAAGTGTTTCACTCCTATCCGGTTGTGGGACATTTAGGCTTCCAGAAGACTTATGCACAAGCACACCTCTCTTTCTTTTGGATTGGCATGAAGAATAAAATTATTACTTTTATAATTGAATACGGTGTATGCCAGTGCCACAAAGGGGAAATTATCAAGCTATCAGGAATATTACAACCATTTCCACTCCCTGCTTCTGTTTGGATGGATGTTTCCATGGATTTCATTACATGTTTCCCACATTCAGGAAACAAATCAATCATCATGGTGGTTGTTGAAAAATTTTCCAAATATTCTCATTTTTGTGTTCTACCATACACATTTACCCCAAAATTGGTGGCTTAGGTCTTCATGGATGAAATATTCAAAACTGCATGGCATGTCGACTTCCATTATGTCTGAACAAGATCCCACCTTCACCAACAAATTTTGGTAGGAAATTTTCAAGCTATAGGGAATGCAACTCCAACTGAGTATAACTTATCATCCCCAAAATGATGGTCAAACAAAAATGGTCAACAAATGTTTGGAGACCTATCTATTGTGCTTCACTTCATAAATGGAACATCAATGGGTACAGTGGTTGACTTTAGTTGAATGGTGGTAAAATGCTTACTATCATGAAGCCACCAATATGATGCCATATGAAGCAGTGTATGGCTAACTCCCACCTTCACCAACTTCTTATATCCTCAGATGTTCCAAAGTATAGGAAGTTGAAAAAATCCTATAGAAATATGCCCCCATGGTCACTCATTTCAAAGATAATCTACATCAAGCTCAGAATATAATGAAGTAACAAGTCAACTAACATCGTTTTGAGTGGTCATTTCAAGTAGGTAACCAGGTGCTCCTAAAACTCCAACTGTATAAGCATATCTCTTTCAAAGAAAAGGGATGCTAGAAATTAGCACCAAAATTCTATGGGCCTTATCAGGTAATTCAGTGTATAGGATCAGTCGCTTACAAACTAGACTTGCGACGACTTCAAAAATCCACCCGATATTCCATGTATCGTGCCTCAAGAAATTTTTGGGGAACAATTGCATAGTTAAAATAATTCTGCCAGAATTGGATGAGGAAGGATCTCTTTGGCTCCGACTAGAATAGGTCCTTGATACTTGCGAAATACATATCCGTGACTGTGCAATCAAGGAAGTCCTCATAAAATCGAAACACACCTCTCTAGAAGATGTGACATGGGAACCAACCACTATTTTTAAGTAGTTTCTGCAGCTTCATCCTTGAGGACATGGTTGATTATGATGGGGAAGGGCATGTTAGGGTCCAAACCTAACCCCTTTTTATATGTAATAAGACTAAGGGGCCTAGTCAGAGTTATTTTTAGTTAGTTGATTCAATAAATCTCATAAGCAGTTATCCACAATAATAATAATTGTAAGTGGTTAACCCACATTATAGAAAAGGTACCACCATTAGTTATAAATCAGCCATAGTTACTAAATAATGTGGTTAACCCATGTTATACAAGGGACCGAGAGTTGTTAGGGCTTTGGATATCATTAATCTATAAATATTCTTAGATAGTAAGGGAAGAATCGTCGAGTCTTATTGTAATCGAGTTCTGCTATGTTGGAGGTTTCTCCCTAGAAGAGGCAAGTGAACATTGTAATCTAGTTCTGAATAATAAAATATCTTTGTAGCTTTTCTTAATTCATATGATATTTTTTCGTTTCCAGAAATATGGTATCATATTTCTAGCATTATATTATTCTAGCAGGTCAAGAGCATAACAACTAGCAAGCTTGCACGATAGAATACATCTATTTATCATAGGTGGGGTACTTATAAATTGTATTGGAAAGTGTCTTAGTATGATAAGACACTAAATGCTCATGTTGGGTGAGTAATGCACTAATATCATAGTGAGATGTGTGTGTCTCATTTTAAAATGGTTGTCGTAGGTCTGGAAATGTGAGTACAAGTGGAGAGAAGAGGCGATGCTTAACTCAATGAATGCCTTATGTTGGGACTTGCAATATGAAAAATTTTCTTTCGCTCCTCCCTTGGTAATATAAATAAAAGGAAAAGTGATATGGGAGAATCCAAACATGAGCCTCTAATAAAAATTGGAAAGGCCCAAAAAACTGTGAATATTTATCAGAGTGGTCAGGACTGGCCAATCCTGAATGACTTGGATCTTAGCCATATCCACATGCCCTCCTTGCTCATCTATGATGTAATCCAAAACTGTAATTCTCCAAGTTGGCACACATGTTTCCACAAGTTTTGAAGGACTTGTCGAATGTGTAGAAATTACTCTTCCCAACACTTGCTAAATATGAGGATGTCGTCTAGATAAACAACCATGAATGATTTGGTGAAGGGTTGAAAGTTGTCATCCATCATCCTCATAAATTAGCAGGGGAACTTTTCAACTTGAAAGGCATGAACAACCATTCAAAAAGGCCTTCCTTGGATTTGAAGGTGGTCTTCCATACACCTATGGGCTCTATTGGAACCTGCTGATAACTAGACTTCAAATCGATCTTGTTGAAATATTTTCCCCCCTTGAGTTGGTCCAAAAGGTCATCAATCTATGGGATTGGATAATGATTTTTCCATTAATGCCCAATAATAAATTAAGAGCCTCAACGTACCATACTTATTTTGTACAGTTATTTTTCGGCTCCCACAAGGTGAGGAACTTGGTTAGATGTTCCCTTTTTACAACAACTCCTAGATTTTTCGCTTGACCTCTTCATTTTCCATAATGTAGTGGTAGTATATATGGAAATTGGATAGAGGTGATCTATGACCCAGATAAATCAAATTCTTGATCTGACAGTGTAAGGGTACCCTTGTGGGTGAGGAGATGATGTCCCTGTATTATTCCATGAACCTATCCACTTGTGTCTGGTGCATGGAGGAACCCTTCCTAGGGTCATGGATGTGGCAAGAATATTTCCCTTACTTTCAGAGTGAATAATAAAAAAAAAATTCCCAATCTCGGAGATGATATCACTGCATTTCTTAGCAGAGATAAAAGAGATGGAAATAGGCAAGGCTATCTATGGTATCTTGTAAGACTTATTTCCAAAATTAATAATAAAAGAATGAGGCCTTGACTCATACACAATATGATGCGTCAACAATTATGGTTGGCCTAATAGTATATAACAAACTTCAAGAGATCCTTGGTGGAGCCATATGATGGTGTATGGATGCGGGTGTGCTATTTTCAACAAGACCAGCCGCTTAAAGACTTTTTCTTATATTGTTATTTTGGCTCATGTTATTGACAAGGAACTACAGTGGTGACCCCTTTACCCACGTCTGTGAGTGGAAGAGATGCTCCCCTTCCTCTGGGTGTTCGGGTTCAATCCTCTGGACCTTGGTCTTGGAAATAATGGCACTAGGATTTGCATCAATAATCTACTTCCCTTTGTCATTCCCATTGTCATTTTATTACTCCTAGTTAGGACATGCATATGACTCTGAAGGCTTCAACTCAACCATTAGTGACTACTTGGCACGTCACTCACTTGTGTTGTGTGTGGGGCTCTTGTGGAACTCACACCACTTCCCTATTCCCTTCGTATTCATGGTGTTTTTCTTTGCTTACGGATTTAATGGGTTTACCTAGCTCACCCCACCTTCGCTTTGTCCTTTCTTTTGTGATTTGGAGGTGCCATTTCCCTGCTTCATTTTTTCGAATCCAAAGTCTTGGCTCCTTTGTTTAAATTTTTGTTCAATCTTTGCAGCATATCAACATGTTCCAACAAGCAAGGAGATGTCCAGGAACTCCATTTCTTCCTAAATGTATTTATGCAGAAAACCATGGTACTTGAGCACTAGATTTCACTCTGTGTTTTTAATACGCAATTTTATGCATATATTATAAAAAATATTTGTGAACTCATGCACATCTTGGTCCCTTTCTTGTCGCAGTGTCGTCCATTGTTTGTATTTTTCCTCATATCTCTCCATGGATTAATATTATTCCTTGAGAGTGTATCAGAAATATTTCCAAGTATGTGTGGCTATGAATAGATAGGGTTCATGGGCCATTTTCTAAGAGTAATTTTCCCACCAATCCTTGACATGGGGAGTGTCCTTAAGCAGTGAAAAGGTAATCTTCTCCCTATTAGAGAAACTATGGACTGAAAAATAACCCTCTAACAAATTCAAACATTTATCTACAATATATGCATCTATTTTACCTTCGAATATAGGGATATTGAATTTCACTTGTACCTTGAAGGGGGAGGCACCTCCGAAGTGATTTTTGGATCAAGATGCGTCATCGGTGGGCATTTGTTGAAGGATCTTGACAAAGTTTTCCATCATCTCATTCATTTTCCGTTCGAGGGATTCTTTGAGTAGTAGTTTGATCTTAGCTCCTAATCCCTCATATTTATTTTATTCTGCCATAGGAGGTCGTCGGCGTCAATGGGGACGGTGTTCCAAGGGTTCAACCAATTCAAGTCCCAACACCTTATACCCTGACCTCGTTGGGGACATGAAAAAAAAAGTAGAGAAAGGGAAAAATGCTCTAATACCACTAATCCAAATTTTTACATGAATGAAATGAAATACATATGTAAATAGAAACAGAGAGCTACATAAAAAATATAACTTTAATTCATTAAAAACAAAGTTCTAAAAATTGTTGCATGCATAATGGAAATAAAATAGTTCGAGCGATGGTAGCTTATCTCTAAGAAGAGATGTGGCAGCTACATGCCTTCTAAACTATGTTACAATGAGGATCGAAGGCCTTTTTATCATTAATAAATAATGGGAAACCCTAAACATCCAAAAACCTAACCCTCGGAGATGAAGCGCCAAAATATTTTGGGTCTCGTTGCGGTTAGTTGGAACATCAACTTCCCAGGGTTGTAACTTTGGCATACAATCTCTGTTTAACTATCATAATACCTCATTTCAAATATCTCTAAGAGAAGGATGAAAGAAGACATCCATACTAGTCTTTAAATTTTCTAGTCTCTCTATTTTTCCAAAAGAAAAAAGAAAAACATATTTTAGGCCCTCAAAAATGATCTAGAAGTTTAGGACACGGAAAATTGCCAAAAATAGTAATTTGTGGTACAATTAAGGAAACTAAAAGAAGCAACAACGGGGGTACAAGTGGACTAGGTAGCTTTCCACAAATATCCATTTGTATCAATACTTAAATTTCAATTTCATGAAGATGAAGGAGGGTTTTATTGAAGAGGAGATAACCTTGCAATTGGAAATCCATCCTATAATTAACCTTACCAAATTTCCATCAACATCCAAATGAAAATGAGACCAATTTTTAAGAAGGTTCTCTAGGTCATTCCTATCTTTTTCACCATAGCACATAGTTTCTTTAATTTTAAAAAAAAATCTATGTTACAACTAAATAGAAGTATTTTGAGGAAAATTTTAGTATGGGAACCTCATCGAAATTTAGAATTAAAAGAAATCATAATCATGGGAGCCCAATATAGATTTATTAATTGATCCCAAGACGAACCAGGTTGAATGAGTGGTAGGTTACCAAAGATTGGCAACCATTCCAAGATAAGGTGGACCAGAATTATTCAGATTACCATATTGAGGTATACCAACAATAAGTCTCCCCCCTACATAAGGAGGAGAATGTAATGGAGGAAATTTTGATCCATATGGATGGTACCCAACATAAGGAGATTAAGCTATTGAGGGTAGATTTTTCCACTGATATAAGGACCAGCGTGTTGCTCTATTGTAGGTGTATCCGAACGAAGAGGAGAAGATTGTGTGGCATTCATAAGAGAAGTACTAGACATTATCCTTGAATTATATGAAATGGGAGACGTCCAATTACTGGAAGTCACACCATAAAAGGTACCAGATAATGACTGATAACTAGGTGGAACGAACTAGCCACCAAAAAATGAGTTTCTGGTGATGTCGTGAACATAGATGAGGAAGCGACACTTGATGTATCAACCATAGTGGTGTACACAGGTTGGGAACTTAAATGAGTTCTAGTCATGGCTGACAATATCAATGAATGTTGTTTCCAAAGATCCTCGGGAAAGCCTAAAGAATCAGGTAACGGAGGTTGTATCGGAGTTTGAAGACATGGAAAAGGCTCAGGATGATAAAAATGAAGTTATTCTCAATGAGAAAGAGTAGAAGGACAAGGATCTTTTTGAGGGATCTCTTCAATACTCAAAATTTTGTACACGAGAGGTTCACCTTTAGGTCCAAGATATATTGGTTTTGTTTAAGAAAAAGGAAGGGAAAAGGAAGGTCCCAATAAATCATGTGAGGATGCCTGAGTCTCCTTATTTTCAATGAACTTAGGAAACAAGGTATCTGACTCAAGAAGGTTAGGTTCAATGACCTCAGGTAAAAAAGTTTCAGGGACTTTGGTTTCAATTTTTTCAATGTCACTAACAGGGGTATATGTAATCTCAGGTTCAAAACTCAAAGTGACAGATGATTCTGGCAGATCAGTGTCAGGAGGAGGACTAGAAGCAGTGCCTAAAGTTTTAGATTTAGTGGTTTGTGTTTTCTTATGTTTTTGACATCAGATAAGAGTAGTCTCTAGACGTAGAGGAGGCTTATTTTGCATTCTATGTGAACTATAGGGAGGGGGATTTTTTTCTTCCACATTAAAAAACAAATTTTATTAACACAAAAAAAGAGAGAGTAATATACACCTTGGGGAACCAACGACTTAATGTATGACAACCAATCTCCCTGACTGTTGTGTTTGGTGTATCATGGTATACAAGGTGACAAACTCAGTCAGTAGGCAAATTTTGAGGTCTAAAATGGGCCTCCTAAGGAAAATGTACAATCAAAATTCACTTTATGAGAACCAATCACATTTTAGGGGATGCCATCATCCCTAATGGTTGAGGTGGCATTGCTTGAGTTAAAGGTACTTACTTGTCATATTCTCAATGAGGGATAAAAACTCATGGTTAACCATGGTAGTGCTCTAAGTACTTTTAAAGTCAAAGTAAAGTACTCATAATAAATGTCATTTCACACTTTTTGAATAAAAATATATTACTGTCATTTCATATTTCTTGAAAGAAACAATGCATATGCCTATACATTTATCATATTATATTATATTATATTATTTTTATATAGTACATTAATTACATGTTATTATACAATTTAAATAATATAAATTTTAATTAATAGCATATAATATAATTAAGAATTTATAAAATTATATTTATATTTATATGTTATTTTAAGTTATTTAAGTACAAAGGACAAATTCATTAGTTGTTAAATGATAATGACTTTTTCCTGAAATGCTCATTCTTATTTATAGTCACATCAATACAATTTTTTTATTAATTTTAATTTTTTACAAATTTTGAATTGAATTTAATTATGGTTACATGGATTTTGGTGCAAAAAATGAATTGAACATTCATAAATATTACTTTATTGGTTTAGCTATTATTTTATTATTTCCTTAGGAGGCCCATTTTAGACATCAAAATTCCCCTTTCTTTATGGATGGATAGCAAACTATTGGGGACTCCCAAAATATACTCATAAATACATGGGAGTGCAGTCTATAGTAGTGTTGTCTAATGTGTAACCATTAGATGAGAGCATTCCCATATACTTTTCATGTGTGGAGTGCCATCAAATATACTCGAAGGTACATGGATAAGCATCCTATCCACTTGCGTACGTGGAATGGATCTCACCCCCGAGATGCAATGGTCACAAACAATGACAACTCCTACGTTTAATGACGTCAAAACATGTCTCTAGCCTAGACCTCTAAATATTTGTGTTAATGTTAAAAATGCTCTTTAGGTTGATTCAATAGATTTTACTATTTATATTTTATTACGTTACAATTTTGGGGCTCACCATGAATGTCCCCCTGAATACCCTACAATGCAAATCTAATATGAG
Organism: Pinus albicaulis; assembly: GCA_034641835.2. NCBI lineage: Eukaryota > Viridiplantae > Streptophyta > Pinopsida > Pinales > Pinaceae > Pinus > Pinus albicaulis. Next base: position 1,493,829,469 of record CM076575.1, on the reverse strand, counting down.
AAAATAGGAATATGTTTTCTTTAAATGAAAATATAGCTAAGGGAGGGAAGAAACAATCAATATGCAACACAGAATATGCATAAAAAAATATGCAAGATACAATTTCCCTTTCAATGAAAATGTTCCTAATCTAATGTATATGAAAAACTATAAATGGAAAATGAGAAATTTTTCTTTTCACCACACTTAATTTTCAAAATGAAGAAAACTAAGATGCAAATGTTCAATTACTAATTCAATTACATTTTTCATAATGAGGACTCAAACAACAATTCATCCAAGCGATCGAAAATCAAACAATTTTTTTTTTCAAGCAACCAAACAATAATAACAAAGAAAAATTGAACCCATTCTTATCAAAGGAAAAAAAAGCACAAATGAAAACTGAATGGAGGTTTTAGTGAGACCACAAGACACTGAAGAGTCAAGGGAACTCAGCTGGAATTAGGATGATGAAAAAGGTGATAAAAACCCAAGGCAAAACTTGTGCAAAAAAAGGGACCAACGCTGGTGCATAAAGGGAACCAGTGCTTTACAACGCTCAGGAAAAGTGGGCCAGGGTGAGTTTCAATGCTATGCCAGAGGCGCTAGCAAAGCGTTGGGCCTAGGAAAGAGGATTCTGGCACAAAATTGAAAAAATGGTTGAATGAAGCCACTTCCTAGGTTTGTTCTTGGTTGGATGATACAAAAAAGGTCTATCAAGGAGGTAATCAAACAAAAAGGACAAGAAAAACCACCAAGGTAATACTCTGATCCCCAGTATGGTCGCCAATTTGTTATACGAGATTTATGATTGCAGACAAAGGTATCTCCCCTAGGTTTGGTGGTCAACCTAGAACAACAAAGAGACAAGGAACTCAATGATTTTTTCTTAAATTCAATAGATGATGGAGTGAGGCCTATCTGGAAAATATCGTTCATTTCACTCCTTTAGCTTGGAAGCTCCAATTATAGCTCTGATTGCCAAAATTAGAACCTGCATAGTCAAATAACACAAGCGAAGAAACTACAAGATGTATGCAGTATCATCTAAATAATTTATTCAATAGATAACATCATATTGAAATAATTGAAATAACGACATGAAATATAGGAAAACATAGAATTATTTGCATTAATATAAATGGAAGGAGATTACAACCATAAGTGGTAGTCGCTCTTGTAGAAGAGCTCCTCCAAGTTGTTAACTCATCCTTTCCTTGTCACAATATGCACCTCTAATCACCCTGTGCATGAGATGATAACTACTTACTGTAGCAGCATAAGGGCATAATCAATCTCCAAATCAATCCATTACCCCTAACATTTGAGAGGGTAAATATATAGGAGAGAGGGGTAAGTAGGGAGTTCTTATCTAGTTACCATTATAAGGTTTTAGATCCACCTTTGATGGAGGGATATGATAAAAGGATAAGTGATGAAAACTCCAAATTAGGGTAAGATAGGATATGAATTTAAATCCAAGGTAATTAGTTGAAACAACTTCTGGAAAACCCTAGAAGGTGAAGCTTCTAGAATCTTGATCATTCTCCCAGAATTCTAGAACCAACACAGGTGCAAAGGAGAGAAACCTACTAGTGACCAACGTTGGAAAAAGTGTATCAACCTGTAGGTGAATGCGCCCCATTAGCATTGCAAGGAGTGTTGGTCCTAAAACTAGCTCAGATAGGGCAGTTTAGGGTTGAAACTCTTAGGTATGAAAGGCACGCGATTAGGGCTTTTGGAAGATGATGACAAGAGGAATAGGATGTTCATTGATCCCACTAGGATGCTCACTTGATCGAACGTGAAAAAATGGCCTATAACAAAAATGTTAGAACATTATCAGGATACAAAGAGAAACACATTCTTTAGCCAATTGATAAATCCCAAACAAAAGGGTTCAATGGTGGAGCAGATTGAGTGCTTACAAAAATTGAATATCAGGGTAAATGATATTATAGGGGAGCATAGGATTGATGTCTTCATAGGGAATTTAAAGGATAAAATCCAACATGATTTTTTCCTTTAGGAACTTTATTTATTAGAGAAGGCATTTAGGTTGGAAAGAAAATTTGAAAGCAAAATTATGGCAACAGGGAATTCTACCACTCACAACTATAAAGATGGAAGTGTTGTTTTTCCTAGCCTTCCACAACCTACAAGGTTGACAACACAATAATATAAGACAAAATATCAAAAGGGCTTTTTTATAGTTGTTATAGAAAACACACTAAAGGTCATAAGTGTGCTGAGAACAAATTATTCTACATATATTGTGAAGAGGAGGAACAAAAGGAACAAGAAACATCAAAAGAGGAGGATATACACCAGGAACCAACCCATGAGAAAGAAAAAATGAATCTGACCATACCTTGAAATGTATTGGCAGGAATTACCAGTCCTCAAATGCTCAATATAGAAGGATATATTAAGAATTAAAAAGTAATAGTGTTGATTGATTCAGGTGATACTCGTAATTTTATTCATTGTAAGATAGCCAATGAATTTAATTAATTCCTATATCCAGCACCAGAGTGTCAATTGATGGTATAAAATGGAGGAACTGTGAATTTATCAAGAAAGTTCCATAATATCAAGCTAACCATGGTGGAATATGTATCGAATCTTCCAATGTTTTCCATTCCAATGGGTGGTGTTGATGTTGTACTAGGAGTCCAATGGCTACAATCTATGGAGATGATAGCTTTTAATTTTTAAGAACTTTTCTTGAACTTTTTTCGGGAATGAAAGGAAGTTGAATTGAGGGGTATCATAGGGAAACCATGAAAGATAATCAGTTATAATGGCATGAAAATTTTTCTGAAGAAAGAACAATGGGGCATAGTTGCTCAATTATGCTCACTAGAGGTTCAAACATTAGAATCATATATTTCTCTAGATCTCCAAAGAGTCTTAGACAATCATCCAAGGTATTTGAGACTCCCAAAGGCATCCCACCTATTCGTGATGATGATCATGGTATTGATTTGATTCTAGGAAGTCTTCTTCTAAACATCACACCTTACAGATATCCTTATTCCCAAAAGAGTGAAATCGAACCTATGGTTGCAGAAATGCTAGAGTTTGGTATAATCCAACCTAGTCAAAGTTATTTCGCTGCTCCAATAGTATTGGTGCACAAGAAGGATGGATCATGGCGTACGTGTCTAGATTATAGGGAGCTCAACAAGCTCAATATTAAAGAGTAATTTCCCATTCTTGGCATTGATGAAATGTTGGATGAATTAAATGGAGAAATTTATTTCATCAAGTTGGATCTTCATTCAGGATATCATAAAATTAGAATGAAGACTGAAGACATTATGAAAACATCATTCAAAACTCATGAGGGTCATTATGAATTTTTGGTCATTCCTTTTTGTCTTATTAATACACATTCAACATTTCAAGTTTTGATGAATTCCATTTTCAAACCCTTCCTTAGAAAATTTGTGTTAGTATTTTTTGATGATATACTAATCTACAACAAGTCTTGGAAGGATCATGTTCAACATGTTGATAGGGTTCTCAAACTATTGGAGGAGAAACAATTATATGCAAAAACCTCCAAATTTTTCTTCGGAGTACATGAGGTCATATTTTATTTCATGAGGTCGATAATTCAAACACTAATAAAATTAAATCCATTAAGGAATGGAAAATCCCCACAACCATAAATCACATTCGAGTATTTATCACGTCGACAAGGTATTATTGCAATTTTGTTAAGAATTGTGGGAGAATAACATCACGTCTAACAACATTACTGAAGAAAGGTGCATTTTCTTAGACTTGGGTCATATTTTATCTCATGAGGTTGCTAAGTCAAACACTAATAAAATTAAATCCATTAAGGAATGGAAAATCCCCACAACCGTAAAGCATATTCGAGTATTTATGAGGTCGACAGGGTATTATTGCAAGTTTTTTAAGAATTATGGGAGAATAACACCACCTCTAACAACATTACTAAAAAAAGATGCATTTTCTTGGACTTCAGAGGCAACTAAGGCCTTTGAATATCTTAAAGAGGAAATGTGCCAAGCACCAGAATTAGCTACGCCTTAATTCAGAAAAACCTTTATTATGGAAAGTGATGAATCAGGAAATGAAATTGGTGTTTTTTTAATGTAAGAAGGAAGACCCATTTCTTTTGAAATTCGTCTAATCAAATGAAAGTATTTACACAAACCTATTTTTGAGAAGGAAATTTTGGCAATACTACATGCACTAAAGTAATGGAGACATTACCTAATGGGAAGACACTTCAAGGAAAAAAATAGATCATTATAGTACTAAATACTTTTTGGAACTAATATTATCTTCAGAAGAGCAACACAAATGGGTCACAAAGATGTTGGGTTATGACTTTGAAATCATCTACAAAAAAAGGGAAGAAAAATGTTGTTGAAGATGAACTCTCAAGAAAGGATGAAGATGTGGAAGAATTTATTTTTGCCATTTCTATTATCCAAACTAATTAAATAACTGAAACAAGGGATGAATGGAAGAATTAGGAAGAGGTGTGGACACTCATTCAAAATTTTCAGAAAGATCCTAGTACATATGATACATTTAGCTAGAAAATGATTCATTATAGTACAAATATTGTTTATATCTTTGTAATAATCCCCAACTCAAGCAAGGCATTCTTTTGGACTTGTACACCTCCCCCTTTGGAGGGCACTCAAGATTTTTAAAACTTACCACAAGGTCAAGAAGGAATTTTTTGGGATGGAATTAAATATGGTACTCATAAGTTTGAACTAAAAAAATTAAAGTTGAGACAATTGATCAGATGATCAGTGTTAAAGCTCAAAAATAAAAGTTCTTAGAATCAATTTTAAACTGAATGACATCAAATATCTCATCGTCAGGAATTCAGCGCAATTCATTTCATCGAAAACCGACTACAGATGAGGGAGATAAAGATTGTTGTTAGTTTTCCTAAACATCTAAAACATTTACATATTAGGACAGACTGGTGACATGGAAACCTAGTTAGTAAAAAAAGGATATTCTAAGAATTTTCCATCATTTTTTCCCAATGACAATGTGACAAGTGTCATTGCAGGATTCGCTGGAAAGTTTCGAAGGTTATTTTTTTTTACCACCAAGGTTGAATTTTGAATTTCATATATATTATGGTGGGGTTGAAATTTTAATTATATGGTTGAAATAGTCCAACCAGAGTCAGACACGTGGTGCAGCCAGGGACTGCCACATGCCCCCTCCTGCGGACCAAGGTTAAGGCTGAATTGCAATTTATTAATGGTCAAAATATTTTACAAGTCCAAAGTCTGAATTTAATTTACAAAGGTCGGAATCATATATAGACGATGGTATGGCCGAAATTTAATTTACAAAGGTCGGTTAATATAATATGTGGAGAAAGATATATATATATATATATATATATATATATATGACGAGTGGCAAAATTTTTATATACAGGTTGGGCGGAGGTCGGGGCTTCACCCCACGACCTCCCCCAAACAACGTGTCCTCAATATCATTATGCCACAGCTCCCTAACTCTATCAGCTCACGATTTATATTTATATTCAAACCATTTGAATGTTGGGTGGAGGAGGGGGTCGGCCCCCTTGCAATAGAACCTCACCATGGAACCGCAGTTCTATGATCGGAGTGGGGTTTAAAGTTAAATGTAGATGTTAGTGTTAAGTGCGCGTTTAATTAACCCTTAACTAATATTTAACCCACGCTAATCCATATCATTAATTCAAATTTGGTTAGAGTGTGATTAGCTAAATCAAGCTTATCCATAATTAAACGTGAGTTTAATTCGGTGGTTAAAATGGTGAAGCCCCAAAATTCAGCATTGCCCCCAAAACTTGTGGCCCTAACTGGAGTTTCTCCAGTTTTAGTGGGGTTTCCTACGCTAGAATTGGGGAGGCCATAAATTTTGCGAAATTCGACCAAATTGGGCTCGAGAAGAGTCTATCTAGGATTATTTGAACATTCTAAACACATTGAAGCAAGTTTTAGGAGCAGTAGATGATTTTAAACATGAATTTTTGCACATTTTATCTAATATAGAAGCCCAAGCCATGGAAGCTCGACCAAGGAGATGTAGCCCAGGAAGGGTGAACTCCTTCATCAAAACACTGTGTATATGGATCATTTGATGGTTTGATTTACATTTTATTGTTTTTCTTTAACATTATGTTTTAATGTTTTTTTTCTCATGAATTTAACATGAAATTCAGTTCATTTACTTGTTTAACACTCACAAACACCTCAAGAAACCTATGCACATGAAGAAAAATATCAAAAAATTGTTTATAATTATAAATATGAAATTATCACATCAAAAGTAACATTCACATTCAAATCAAGGTGGTATCAGAGCAAGGTTGAAAAGTAATTTTATTGATTTTCTTGATTTTTGTGCAATTAGGGTTTTAATGGTTGAAAATTTGTGATGCTTACGAGGTTGAAGTTGCAAAGAGGAGAAGGGAAACTATTGGTTGCAAGTCCTGAGGTTAGGACTAGAATAAGGACAGCCACAAGGGCACCATATCCACCCACAGTTTTAGTCATAGTTGCACCTGAAGCACCTCAAGTTTTATCCCTAGCTGAGATTGAAGAGGTACAAGTTGCACCAGAAACCAAACTTGAATCCATGGCCATCATGTTAGGTGTTGGAGAGATTTAAGGTCTTTCAGAAGAGGAAGCATACAAGAAGGCTTTCTATGAACTAACTGAAAGTTTTAGGACCATATTTGAAGAGATAGACAAAAAAGATAAGGAGAGGGATTCAAAGGGAAGTGGAGGAAAGCCTCCTCCATCTCTACCATATTCATCGTCATCGTCATCATCACCATCATCATCATCTTCCACTTCCAAAACTAAAACCACCCATACTCACTCAAAAACAACAAAAGGAAAAACTCCCTTACTCAAACTTGATGTCAATTTTGAGCTTCCAATGTATAATGGCGAGGTAAGTGCAGAGAGGTTGGATAATTGGATTCTTAAATTGGAGGTTTATTACAGAATTCAAAACCTTCATGAAGATGATATAAAGATTCAATTGGATTCCTTGACGATGGAGGGATCAACACTTGTATGGTGGGAAGCAAGGACTCAAGAAGAGATTAAAAATTACAGTAAGATCTCAATGTCCTGGTCAAGTTTTATTGTTTCCATTAAAAGGAAATTTTATCCTCTAGATTACATGAAAAAATCCATTATGGACTGCCAGAATTTTAGATAATTGAAAGGGAAAAGTGTGCAAGATTATACTCATGAATTTAGGATAAGAGCTCTTATTTTGCGTATTAATTTGTATTCTCAAGAAACTTTGTTAAAGTATATTAGGGGTTTGCTTAGTTACCTTAGGAACACTATTCTCATGTTCAATCCCACAAACTTAGATGAGGTTTGTGTTCAAGCCACACATTTAGAAGCAAGAGAGAAACAAAGTGTAGATGAGAAAATTGATAGTTTCCTTAAGTATGAGGGTAAAGGAAAGGGAAAGTTTAATGGAAGAGGAAAGAGAAATAGCTCTATAAAAAGAGAGAAATAGAAAATCACATGTAAAAATTGTTCGAAGAATGGCCATGATGAAGACCATTGTTGGAAACTTCATCCAAATTTGAAGCCAACAAACTGAAAAATAAAGAGAAGGGGAAAATTGTTGCAATAATTGAACATGACTTAGTTCAAATTCAGGAGATGAACAAAATATTATAGCAATGGGTTTGAAAGGTAAGAACATAGCAAGCACTAGTTCTTCAAGTTGTTCCAATGTAGCTCAAGATGAAGATACAAGAATTGAACTCTTTCATATTAGAATCTTTTCTAAACATACCAAGATAGACACACTATTTGATAGTGGTTATAAATCTAAATTGATTTCTGAATACTTAGTTAAGAAACTAAATCTTGAAACTGTTACACATCCAAGACCTTATCATTTAGGGTGGATATGCAAGAATGCAAATTTTTAGGTAACAAGGAGGTGCACTCTAAGGTTTGCCATCAATTCAAACTTTCTTAATGAAGTTGAACTTGATGTGGTGCCACTTGAGATATCAGGTATTGTTTTCAAAAGTCCTTATCTTTATGATAAGAAAGAAGTATTCCATTTCCATGATAATAAGTATCACTTGTTTAAATATGGAACTGAGTACATAGTTAGAGCGCATAAGAAGAAGACAATTTTGTCTCTTATACATGTAGGAGAAATGAAGAGAATAGTGAATGCAAGTAAAAATTTGACTTTGTTAATGATCAAACATAGAGATGTTTTGAATGAGTCCTTTCAAAAAGATGCATCGAATGAACAAGTTGATTTCATTGAAGTTGATTATGCTTGTAATAAAAATATTTAGTACTTTAAGAGGTTTCCTCTTAAAGGAGGTAAACAAGATGTGAGAGATTTGAAGATGTTAACATCAATGTTGTGCAGTGTTGGAAACAAGATGTTGGTGCAAGAGAGTGCAAAGGTCAAAGAGAAAGCACTAAATAAATTTGAAAAAGAAGGCATAGGTTCCACAAGTGCTTGCTTTTGGTTTCCAAAGGGTACATGGAAATGGTGAAAATACTTGGTCAAAATTTGACGCAAGTACAAAGCAAGAGCAGCTAAGAATCGCCATGACGATAGTGTGCGAGGTGAGGCAGTTTTAAGTTTCCTTTTGATTGATGACCGAGGTAGGAACAAGTTTGTTTCTGCAAGAATATCTTCTTGCTCTGAAAATTAAGGGAAATTTCAGCATGACGGTTTCTACAACAGCAAGAGAGGGTCTAAAGAGTCAAGGAAAAAGCTTATTTTTTGTGAAAATATTAAGTTGATGAAAATGGGAAAATTTTAGTGGATTGAGACTGGAAGGGTGAGGGAACTGTACCCTCATCCACATGTTCAGTAATCAAAGATATTTTGCAGTCCAAAAGGCTTCTAGTGTGGGGAAATGATCAGATGATCAATGTTAAAGCTTAAAATTGGAAGTGTTTAGGATTGATTGGAAACTAACTGACAATAAAGATCTCGTCACTAGGAATCTGACACAATTTGTTTCATCAAAAATCGACTGTGGATGAGGAATATAGAGCCTATTATTCATTTTCCTAAATAGCACAAAAAATTGCAGAAAAGGACAGACTCGTGACATGGCATCCTAGTCAACAAAAAAGGGATATTATGGGAATATTCCATCATTTTTGCCCAATGACATTGTGACAAGTGTCACTGCAGGATACACTGGAAAGTTTGGAAGGTGAATTTTTTTTTACCACCAAGGTTGAATTTAAAATTTCATATATATTATGGTGGGGTTGGAATTTTAATTATATGGTTGAAATAGTCTAACCAGAGGTAGACATGTGGTGCAACCAGGGGCCGCCATGTGCCACCTCTGGTGGACCAAGGTCAAAGCCGAATTACAATTTATCAATGGTCGAAATATTTTATAAGTCCAAAGTCCGAATTTAATTTTGAAAGGTTAGAATCATATATAGACCATGGTATGGACGAAATTTAATTTACAAAGGTCATTTAATATAATATGTGGAGAAATATATATATGACGGGTGGAAAAAATTTTATATGCAAGTTGCACGGAGGTCGAGGCTCGACCCCACGACCTCCCCCAAACAATGCACCCTCAATACCATTATACCACAGCTCAATTCTTAACTCTATATGCTCACAGTTTATATTTATATTCAAACCATTTGACTGTTGGGCAAAGGAGGAGGCCAGCCCCACGGGCCAACCCCCTCACAATAGAACCTCATCATGGAACCAAAGTTCTATGACCGGAGTGGGGTTTAAAGTTAAATGTGGAGGTTAGTGTTAAGTGTGGGTTTAATTAACCCTTAACTAATATTTAAGCTACGCTAATCCATATGATTAATTCAGATGTGGTTAGAGCATGATTAGTGCTAAACCAGGCTTATCCATCATTAAACCTAGGTTTAGTTCAACGGTTAAAAAGGTGGAGCCCCAAAATTAGCGGCCCTAACAGGAGTTTCTCCAAATTTAGTGGGGTTTCCTAGGCCAAAATTGGGAAGGCCATAACTTTTTCAAAATCAGACCAAATTAGGCTCAAGAAGAGTCTATCATGGATGATTTGGACATCTGAACACATTGAAGCAGGTTTCAGGAGCAGTAGATGATTGTAACTAACACATTTTTCACATTTGAGCTAATACATAGGCCCAAGGCACGGAAGCTAGACCAAGGAGATGTAGCCCAAGAGGGGTGAAATCCTTCATAAAAACATTGTGTTAATGGATCATTTGATGGTTTTGTGTACATTTTATTATTGTTGTTCAACATTATGTTTTAATTTTTTTATGCTCATGAATTTAACATGAAATTCAGTTCATTTACATGTTTAACACTCACAAACACCTCAAGAAACCTATGCACACGAAGAAAAATATCAACAAATTGTTTATAATTATGAAGATGAAATTAGCACAACAAAACTAACATTCAGATTCAGATTCATGGAGCGTGAATTAAGGGGGCACAACAATTTTAACACATGAGCATTATTCATACACGAATTCATGAATAAAAATTGCATACCACCGGTAGCTATATTACACGAATCATCAAAGTAGCAAAACATGAAGGATGATTATACATAAATAGGATATTACTGATAAACAAAAGAATACAGATACATACTACTCATTTCTCCACCTAGAATCAAAATATACAACATTGTATATTATATTATGTTCAAAACAGCTCTCACAAATATGTGTCTCAGAGCATAAAGAGCACAGTGATACAGAACTACAACAAAATTTCTCCAAAATTCTCCAGCAAAATTATGTCATTTGTTATGCAACCAACTTAAATAATAGAAGAAAATATATATTAAAGACTTTAAAATTGTCCTCTTTGAGTGGGAAACCTCCTTTACATTACATAAATGAAAAATTATTGGATGATACAATTGATAATACCTCCTTGGTACATATTGGAGTCTAAGGGGTCATAACAAGCGGATATGAATGAGATATGAACAACAACAGAGATTCGTGAAGCACGAATTAAGGGGCCACATCGAGTTTAACACATGAGCGTTATTCATACATGAATTCATAAATATAAATTTCATACCACCGGCAGCTACATTCACAAAGGTTGGCCTATGACCTCGCACAAGGTGGAGAAGTGGCCCATATAAGGCAATGTTGGCTTGTGGTTTCTATGAACGATAAGGAAATATTGGGAAGCTAAGCAACTGAAGAGAAGGAGCAACTAAAGTGAATGCTAAGCACTTCAAGCACGGGTTGGCAGGACACCTTGCAGTCAAAGGAGGAATGGGCACTTACCACTTACATTTTCACATCGCCAACCTTTCCACCTGCCACGCATCAATCTTCGCAGATTATAAACTTTACCCTGCGCTACTCATATGTAAAACTTGGAATTTGCGATGTGCGGGAAGCCCCACCTTCGTCCTACCACATCACCCCTATGCTCATCGCACTTCACACATTGCAACTCTTACCACTCACCCTCGCTTCTCATATTTAAAACTTCCCGATTACGATTTGCAATATGAAATTGGGTCCCACCTATATTAGGCCACGTCATCTTCCACTCACCGCAATCATACTTCGCATACTTTAACATTTACCCTTTGCTGCTTATAACAAAAACTATTGATCTGCGATCTACAAGAGGCCCCACCTCCTTCCACGTCACCTCCGCCCCTCGCACTTCACATATCGCAAGTTATAACCTTTATCCCCCTTTCTCATAACTAAACTCTTCGGCTTGCGATTTGCGATATAAATTAGGCCCCACCTCCACCCTGCCACATCATCTTTCCTCCATCACACATTGTTCTTTGCAAGTTATAACATTTACCTCCTGCTTCTCATAAGAAAACTCCCTGACTCCCAATTGTGATTTGCAATATTAGTTTGGGCCCCACCTTCTTACCACGTCATCAATAGCCCTTCTACAACCTTTGTCCCGCCCTTTTCAGTGTTAAACTATCCCATTGACTGTTAATGTCACATACCACCTCCTGAAGCCTAGTATCTGGTTTTGCAAGTTAAGCACAACATGTGTTTTTGGTGGAACAAGCACAATTGTGGCTAATTTAGTTTGTCTAGGAAATCTCTGCTAAAGAGCGAGGCACACGCGGCATAATTGTCCATCTCATAACGGTTAATGTGAATCATGAGAACGAGGGAGTGGAGGCTTACCATAGGAGGTAGAATCATGTGATGGAAGCCAGACACCCCACCTGTTCACAGCCACTCCTGGCTGCCCCATTTAGAAGATTCCAAGATTTGGCCTCCATGGCCAACTATGCTTTTATTTTACTATTTGATTGTGGTTTTTTGCTGGTTAAATCTCAATTTCACCTGATTATGTTTTGATTCTCTGATTACAGGAGTGATTGCTTGATGCATGCTCTACTAATTGGTTAGGATATGTTGATTTTCACGTGTGGGAGCTGATCATGAATGATTATTCAATTGTAAACCCTCAATAGGAACTCTATATGTAGGAGGTTCATAGATGAAAGAAAGGTTATGAATTTTGGAGAAATTTTGTTGTAGTTTTGTATGACTGTGCTCTTTATGCTCTGAGACACATATTTGGGAGAGTTGTTTTCAGAATAATATGATATACAGTGTTGTTTATTTGGATTCAAAATAGAGCAATGAGTAGTATGTATATGTATTTTTTTGTTTATCAGTAATCTCCTATTTATGTATAATCATCCTCCATGTTTTTTTGCTTTGATGATTCTTGTAATGTAGCTACCGGTGGTATGCAATTTTTATTCATGAATTCATGTGTGAATAACTCTCATGTGTTAAACTTGTTGTGCCCCCTTAATTTGCACTCCACGAATCTCTGTTGTTGTTCATATCTCATTCATATCCACTTCCTCTGAGTTCACAAGAGAGAGATTCTTAAGAATTGTAAGCATGTCTCTCGTGGGTTCCTCCTCCTTCGTTCCTTATCTAAACCTTTTCATATTTTGAAAGCTTTTGCTCATTGTTTCACACTTGGCCCATTTTAAAGCCACTTGGAAATATAGCTTCCTGAGCCCTCTCGCATTATAGGGTAATTCGCATGAATCAGACTCCAAAGTCTTCATCATTTCTGAACCACCACAACCATTACTCTCTTAATCCATATTCTATTAGGCACCCTGGAAATTGTCTACATATAACCTCTGATTTTTAAGATGTCCTATGCATTGGTCTTTTGCAACTCAAGGTTGTCTCTAGCAGCCACAACATCCCATACAAGCCCACTATTGATATTGTTGTGCCCTTACATTATTATTGTTATGTAGGCTCTGATTATATTGTGACCCCTTAGACTCCCATATATACCAAGGAGGTTTCCCACTCAAAGAGGACAATTTTAAAGTCTTTAATATATATTTTCTTCTATTATTTGAGTTGGTTGCATAACAAATGAGACAAATTTTTGTAACATTTATTCAATTTCATTTTATACTTCTCTTATAGTTACAAATTTAGCTATGGATTTGAGAGTTATGGGTTTCCAATTCTTATCCACTCCTTCCTATTTCTCATGACAGAAATTCAACTTAAATTGACATGCATCTAATGAATCCATGCCAATAAACGCATCATATGATCCTAAAGGTAATATTTTCAATGTTACTAGGGTTTTCATACTCATTCATTGCAATTGGGTATGCTTCCACCATTTTAGTTGCATACTTGCATGAACAAATTAAGGTGTAATATAGCTAATATTAGCTCTAGAATCAATAAATATGGAAATAATATGATGATAAATTATAAGTTCTACTTCAACCACATATTCTTAATGATATGCTTGTCAAATATCCAAGGCCACATAAAACCTGATAATTTCTCTTACTACATCATTTACTATAGTAGCTTCTTATACTTGGTAAACTTTTCTCTTATTTTCCTCCTGTCTATTGGAGAAATATTAGATTAAGTGCTCTTCTCCACAACCCTGAAATTTTAAAGGCCTCTTTGCTAATCCTCTTCCTTTCCTTCCACACATTTTTTTGGCTTCATCTCACTTTTCATAGGATAATTATGTTAAATCTTACTTATTTTTTTTATTCATCAGTAATTTTTCCTTGTTGATGACTAAATTATTATCCCATTATTTCTAGAAACAAGGTTCATAGACATTGTGAGTTCTAGAAATCTCACCGCCTTCATTATTCTTAAGATAATTTTTCACTATTTCATCATTTCATCTTTTCTAGCTTTCCCTACCAGCCTCAGAAAACCCATTAGGATCCTATGTCACTCATCTTGTGTATATGTTGTCACATTTGACCCAAATACCTTGTTTTTTCTTTACCTAAAAACCCCACTACTACCTAAGCCCCCCAATCAAACAGCTTGTTGTGTCCCCCTAAACTAATCCTAAAACACTGATAGTCTCAAACTATCTCTGTAGAATATTTAGATAAATCAAGTACATTGGATTTTGGATCTTCAATACATTATTTTATCATGAACTCTATCTCACATTTGATAAATCCCAATTTCTAGGTTTCAGTCCAAAAGACAAGTCCCATAAAACCTCCACTAGGTCACCTAGGGTTTCATAAGTCATAGGGTGGATTCGGTATCCTACAAATCTCTATTTTATATTTACAAGAATACTGCTTTCAAAGAAGAAGGAGGCATGTCATTTTGTCCTGAATTCATCAAAGAGATCATTCAAGGAAGGTTTTGGGCCTAAGGCATGAATCTTGCAAGGGGACAGCTGCCCTTTGCTCACATTTCTACAAGAGGATCAAAAAAGCCATCAGATTAGCAATGAGGAAAGGTAAAAGATAAAATCATTAGAAGAATATCTTGCATAGCAAGAAGAAAGTAGTGAGCATATGTTTGATGAAAATTGGGGTTTGTGACTGTTTTGACCTATCAAGGAATCATTTCTAGGGTTACAAAGGCAAAGGCCACCTCAAATCCTTCAAGAGCACATTGAAGACTTTTAGAAATGATGAATGAGTTTGAGAAGTTTCATAGAACTTAGAAGACAAAACTATTTACTTTTTCCTACGCGGCCCTAAAGCCTAGGAATTTGGAAAAGTTGACAAATGATCAAAGAGTGATAACATGACCTTCTTCATAACAGCAGAGGGTTTCAGAGGATTTCAAACTTTACTCTAGGGTTTGGCATAGTGGCACTAATTGCACCTTTTCAAATGGTAAAATCAAAGATTTTAAAGAAGATTAAAAGAGGCAGACAAGAAACACTATACTCCACTACACCATAGGAAGAAAGATGATGAAGAGTATCAAAGAGGGCAAGAAATATCAGTTCAAGGGTCTGATTTCTCTAAGAGATAGTTGGAGGCATTTTTAAATGGCCAAAAGGAATAAACATGAGGGAAAAATGCCTAAAGAGATGATTATGACAAGCATGAGCTCACTGTTGATAAAGCAGGTGTTAAATTCCAAAGGGACAGGAATCAAAAGGCAGAAGTAGTGTAGGCACCTGCAAGAACTGAAGTGACCAGCAAAAGCACAAAAAATGGTTTAGAAATCTCACCTCCCTCACTGGACATACATCATTTGCAAAACTGATCAAAGGAAAAACATGTGGCTGGTTTAAGAGCAGTAAGGCCTCCAAAATGTTTCTTTATCAAGGTATATTCTGGAAGAGATAGGTTAGACATAAAGTGACATTTCTGCAGGACTGTCAAAATAGCTACCTATAGGAAGGTTGATAAGGATAAAATAGGCCAAGTGTTTTTTCACAATGATTTCCCACACAAAAGGGGCTATTGATGCTTGATATTAGGATCTGTATGTTGAGAGGTTGCTCACTAATTTAGAGAGAAAGCCTAAAAAAATATCAGTCAAAGGAGAAATGGAAAAGAGTATCAGTTTAAAGGGGCTAACCTCACCAAAGAGTAAAAGCAGACATTTTAAAAGAAGATCAAAAAGTTGGACATAAATTGTTGACCAAATGGCCTAAGAATCAAGTACACCCCTAGTTTACTTCTCAACGATAAACTCCCAACAAAGATAAATCAAAATCAAAATCAAAATCAAAATCCCAGGAAGTCCAGGAGTCATCCCAGGTGTCCAAAGTGCTACAA
Source organism: Pinus albicaulis (assembly GCA_034641835.2). Classification (NCBI taxonomy): domain Eukaryota; kingdom Viridiplantae; phylum Streptophyta; class Pinopsida; order Pinales; family Pinaceae; genus Pinus; species Pinus albicaulis. The sequence goes on along the minus strand of CM076575.1, from coordinate 1,493,813,397 downwards.
AGTCCAAAGTGCTCTACAAGGCATGGATCTACGAAGGCATGGCATGGAAATAGGATCGCAGTCCTCAAACGCAGTTCAAATAGAGGGAGGGAGTCCTCAAACGCGGAGTCCAATCCTCTACGAAGGGAGTCCTCTACCCTCAAATCTACCAAGAGTCCCTCTACAAAATCTTGTTCGGTATGATGGGTGTTCCCAACCGTTTTCC
>CM076575.1:1493677240-1493813155 GCA_034641835.2 Pinus albicaulis | reverse complement strand
TTCTTCAGCCTCGTCATAGGATTATTCTGCAAAAGATGACAGAGACATCAGTAATATTTTACAAAAATTGTCAAAAGTGTTTTTTATAACAAAAATATCAGTCACAGGCACACTAAAGAAAGTAGGGAGACATTAGATTTTCAAAAGTGGGTTTTTATTTTCAATTTAATTTTAACAAGGACTATAAAGGGTCTTTTGAACCTTTCCCCCGCATCATTTTCCATTTCCAAAGTGAAGAAAGCTGTTGAATAATTTTTTAGACTTTTTCGTGTAAAGTTGGGAGATTTTCAGCGGGGCTACGCAACGAGGCCGACGTTGCACACCTGGCCTTCGGTGCCACGCACAGGAGAGGGGCAGGCAATTTTATTTAACATTGCACTACATGCCCAAAGCTCAACGTTACGCACCTGGGCTGGCACTACGTACAGGCTCAGCAATTTCCAAAGGCGCCCGAAAGACTGCCCATCTCTACCTGGCGCTGCGCTCCAACAACCCAACCGCACTGACGCTGCGCAAAGGCGCTACACACCGCCACTGCGCACAAATATATTTTCTCAAAGGTTCATCTAAAGAGGTCAAGGACTCAAATTTTCACCTCCAAACCTCCTGCAACCAAAGCATAAGGTAGGTGAAATATTTTTCCTCCTCCCAAACTTTCCTTTTTCTAAAAGCAAGGAAGACGTCTACAAGAAAATTTGGACAAAACCCTAGGCTAAATAAAATTCAGTTTTTGAAGTCTTATGGGTTAGGGTTTGCAAACAAAATTTTTTATAGGTGCAAACAGAGGATTGGGTACTATAGACCAGCCTCCATACACTAAGTGCAATCCTTAAAAATTCACCATGCCACATTTGCAAGAGTTTGCCCTACACCACTAAAGTCACCTATTTGCCCAAAAGCCCTCAAATCAAGTCAAAATGTCCTGCTGTTGTTTTTGACCATTCATCATGTCAGAAGGAGAAAATCACACCATCAGTGATCAGAGCTAGAGGCCCACCAAGCCCAAACACCATGGAGGAAAGGCAAAAATGTTTGAACCCCTAGACACCATTCAAATTACTTCCTCTCCTATGATCCTTTCGTGCTTTCAAGATGTTGGGTGCTATAAATTTTATGAAAAGGTTTTTCGGCAAGTCAGCAGCCATTCAGACTTGACTAGATTGTTTGTCTTTAGCTTACAGAATCACCATGTTAACCTAGCAGGGGTGCATTTTGTGCTTTCATCTGAAATTATTTCCAAAGCAACAGGTATACTAGACATTGATGAAATATGATTCAAACAAAAGAAACTAGAGTTGAGTTATTATAAGCCCTACCTAAAACCTAGCTATCAACAAAATTGTAAGGTTGTTTTCCCTTTCTCCCACTTGCTAGAAAGGTATGCTACACTGATGAAGCAGATTATCAGGTTCTTCACATGTGAGGGGAGATTCTCCAGGATCTACTCATATCATATAAGGTTACTGATGAACTTCACCAAGGTCAAAATGATGAACCTACCTTACTACCTTTTATGAAGCATTGATAAAATGGCCTCTATTGTCAAGAAGAAAAGCTATGACCACCAAATGAGAGCCTTTTTCACCACTCCTTGATCAAAATTATTTTCTTATATTAGCTAGAGTAGCAAGAAATATCTTGGGAAACCTTCATCTCACATGATGTGTTTACAAAACCCGAAGCCTTCATTCAGCAGAATTTACCTTCCACTTCACAGCCATCTACCTCCACTCCTCCATCATCTCTCCATGTGCCTTCTCCACAAAGAAATTCACCTCATGTTTCTTCTCCTAATATACCAAGTGAAGAAACCGACAGTAGCCCTAGTGAAGAAAAAATAGATGGCACCAGTCAGGAAGAAATTGAGATAGATAATGATGGCCAAGAAGAAATCTGTGAAGAAGAAGATGATGAGAATAAAGAAAATAGTGAAGAAGAGGGGAGTAGCCATGAAGAAAGCAGTGATGGAAAAGATGAAATTAGTGAAGGTAGCCACAAAGATGATTATGCCGATGAAGAAGAAAATAGAGCTGAAAATAGTGAACCAAGTGATGAAGAAGAGCAACCAGATGAAGAAGAAAAGTAGCAAGATGAGGAGGATGGTTAGCAAAGTGCACAAGACAGTCAAGGAAAAACTCATGACAGTCATGACAGTTGTCATGACTGTCTTGACACTAATCAGCCTGTAAATGACAAAGAAAATCAAAATGAGGCAAGTGTAGAAGATGTTGATCAATTTAAGGATCAAAGTGGTGATAAAACCACGTTCAAAACTACCATTGTTATCCCTCTCACATACACATACCACAGAGGGAGGAGAGATGTGTTTGCTTCCTCTAGAAGGAAAAGGGCCATCTCCTCTCAAGCTGCCAAAACATTGAACAAGGGCAAGGAAAAGATGGAAAAAAATTGAGCAGAGGTACAAGTAAGAAGGAGCAAAAGGATCAAGAAGACTTCTCAAGGGCCTCTTTTCGTTGATCTAGACTGTGAAAATGAAGACCAAGAGATGAGTACTAAGTTGCTCCTCTTAGAAAAATATGCACAACTTCAAGAATGGGAAAATGATCTTGAAAGGGCATAAAGAGTCATATAATATCATAAAGAGGAGCATAAACATTTCAAAGAGGTAAAGAGGGGCCTTGCCCTATAGAAGAAAATGGTCAAACACTATGCAAGGAAAAGCATGCTTGCTAATGCCAAACTAAAGCAGGCTCTCAAAGAGCTGGAAGACCTAAAAAGGACAAAAGTACATGACAGCCTTGAGATCTTGGCTGATGCTTCTGAGAAGGTATCTAAAACCCCTTGAGGGGTCTCTCCACCAAATTTGAGGCAAATCGGGAAACTTTTTTTTTTTCGAAATTTTGACCCATAGGAGAGCAACACCCTAGGCGATATGCAAAAAATTGGTGCATTTTCAGCTCTCCAAGTTTAAATTTTTGGGTTTTCCACATCACCAAAATTTTACCCTCAAAATTTCAGGTCAATTAGAGCAGTTTTTCCCCCTCAAAAGGTCCAAAAACACCTCAAATTTGACCTTTCTGCCTCCTTTTCAGACCAGGTGTTGCACACAGAGCAATGTTGGGAGATTTTATTTTTGAAAAGGTAAATGGCATTCATTCAACACAACTCAAGTATTTTTGGAAAGTAGACTCATCAAGCTTTCCAACAATCCATCACAGAGCAAGATTGGACACCGTGAAGTAGGCCAAAACCATGCTGAAAATACACCTATTTTCTGATATTTTCGCACTATGCACAGAGGACCAAAAGTGCCAAAAGTCAACAAAAGACACTGATTAATGGAAAAATGGTTTTAGCCTGGGTTTTTTTGGACAAACACTGTAGATTTGATTGAGGAGTTATATTTTGATGTTTTTCATTTATTAGCTTATCTACTATGTGTCTTGAGCCTTGCATGGTCACTAAGCACATTTATGAAATTTATGACTAAATTAGGGTTTTTGGAAGCCTCTTATGGTTTCCACCTCCTCATTCGCTCCATAAATAGAGCATGAGGCTATTATGTATTGGTGTGGGATTTTGATGACTTATTCTAAAGAAATACATAGTCTCTTGCAGTTTTGAAAGGAAATTGATGTCTTGGTGCTCATGCATGCCCTGATTTGTTTGTTGATGGAGGAGGACTATTTGTAGGATCCATTAGCCTGGTTGATGGTGAAGTCATATTTTTTTCATGTTTTCTATTTTTTCATTATGTTTTCCTTCTTTATATGTTGCATTAGGACAAATAATTTAGACTAATACATGTTTGCTAATGGCACCTTAAGTCTGTTTGTTCCTTCACTACCTTAATGTTTTCTCCTGCTAGGATATGATTAGAGAATCCATATTTTTCTCTCTAAGGATTTCCTAAGCTTGTCTATTTCTTGAATGGTTTAGATCATTTGGTATCAACCATGATTCATGGCTAGCCCTGCATATTTGTTGCCACTAAAAACTCTATTCTTGGAATCATCTCTTTAAAGCATCATTGCCTAGGTTTAACAAAGAAGTCTGTTTCAATCATGCTCTTTGCATTTACTTAGTTGGTTGTTTCAAAGGAACTTTCATAGCTGTAATCTTAGATGTTCAGGGTTTTCTCTCCTTCTATGGCTATATTTATTTATGCATCTTAAATGTTTTCTACTCTTGATGATGAAATCTATGAAAGTTAAATAAGTTTCTTGCCTTTCTATATTTCATTCGAATGTTTGTCTTGGATTATTATCTACTTTCAGTTCGAAATCAAATGGATTAGGTTTTTCTTATGCCTTTGATTCTCTTTCTATGCTTATGATTTTTCTAACTCCCTTAATTTAAAAATATATAAAGGACTCTAGTCTGCCCTTTATTAGCTATTGTTCTCAAGCTCAATGTCCATCTCATGATCCTTCACAACCTCAAAGATCCACCAACCAAGTTAAAATTCCCTGCAAATTCTCTTTAATCCATTGATGAACCTATCACGACCTTGTTAAACTCCATTGCCCAATGACTTGAAGTTTTCCTTGTTTTCTATCTAATCTATTTAAGCATCATACCAACCAAAAACAATCAAAAAACCCAACACTTCATAACTAGCCTAAAATCAACCCTAATCAGCAAACAATTTCACAACTTTGTACCTACTAGAGAGATCCCTCTCTGAATCCAGGAAGGCTAGGTCCCTGGATTCCAAAGCTTGGTTTGATGTTACCCCTGTCCATTTGTATCTCAATCAATCTATAAAATCATGGGGAGCTAACATAATGGTGATCACGGTGGGACCTCTGAGTACATAATTGCCTGAATACCCCTTATAGACTCATTTAGACCCTCAGTTAGACTGTGAAAATCAACTAATAGCCAAGAGTAGAAACTAATTTCCTCATCATCCTAGCAAGATGATGGCTCAGCTAGAGGATACTCATATAAACCTTATGGTTGCATAAGGAAACTCAGAAAACCCAAAATAGTCCCTAGATTGATTTTTATCAAAATTTGGTGGTGGACCATTATATACATACCCTCAAAACTACAAAAAAAATCCACCTGGCGACTCCACTAGCCTCCAGTAGGCCTCTTTTCACCTCACTGGTCCCATAGGGTTTCCTAGGATTGTGTCAAATCAGTCCCAATCATTTTTAAGGCCTAGTTACAGCTTGTGTGAGTAAAATAAACACTAGGAGAGGTTAGCCTTCCAAAAACACTCTCAAACCTTTCAGCCTCTCTGATTTTTTGAGTAAGAGATTTGGCTTCACGAAGGATCAATACCAGATCACACCCGAACCCAAATCCTCCTACCATAGTTGATGACCTTGAAAATATTTTGTGGAAAAATTCTAAAGCTGGAAACTCAACCGATGTTAGGACCATTCATAGAGCAAGCTTTGCACCAAAACATCTTACAATTTCACAAGATCCTCAATTTGAATTGCACCATACCAAGAACCTGTTCAGGACCAAGTCACAAACTAGGGTTGACCAAGCTGACCTTGGGCCCATAGATTTGCAACAAAGCTCTAGCAAGGAAGCTTCTCCTGCCACTCCACCTGACTTTCAACTTCTCCATCACTTCAGCTCTTTTCATCTCAAATCTACTCAGAATCATTTTTCTGGTCCAATTACCTCAGCTACACCCATTCATACCACCACTGTGCAAACCACCTCACTCCATCCTACTCCACCACTCACAAACCCCCCCCTTGTATATCAACCTTTGTTTCCATTTCCTCCTATCATGGCAGCCCGGTATGCTCCACTGGCTCTACAACAACCACTATTACCATTTCCAAATGATTATCAGTCCAATATCCCTCACTTCTCAGGGACTGAATCCATCACTGCCCAAAAACATGTAGATAGAATAAATGATGCTTTTGACTACACAGAGATAGAAGAAGAAACCATGCAAATGAGGATTTTTACCCAGATCCTGGGAGGAGAACCCAAGAAATGGTTCAAAAAATTACCTCCCAACAGCATACATGATCTCTCTTCCCTCTACCAAGCTTCTGTAAAAAAGTGGGAAATGAAGAAGAACCCCCTTCAAATTCTTTCCGAGTATAAAAATCTTAAAAGAAATCTGGGAGAAAGTGTTCACAGCTACTCCACTAGATTTAATAGTGTTTACAATCCCCTCCCACCTCACATGAAACCTCCCCAAGGCTTAGCCTTAGTAAAATTTCCAAAAGGCTTTGATGCTGACATGGCCTATCAACTAAGGGAGAGAGATTACCTAACTCTAGAAGACATGCAAAAAGGGGTTGTGAATGTAGAGGCCATCTTAATTGTGAAAAGAGCTAGGATGAGGTCAGAGAAGAGAGTGACTTATAAATATGAAAAAATGCCTTCAACCTCCTCTTCTGACACCAAAATTGACTCCCTAGTTAGGACAATGGAGAGAATGATGCAAAAAATCATTTTGAATGAGAGAACACCTCCTATGGAAAATCAAGTCAATCTTCAAAATATGAATAGGAATCATAATTAAAGAAGACACCCTCCCCAAAACAGACAAAGAGAGGATGACCAACAAATTAGACCCCCTTTCCAAGACAACTATGTAGATGAAGAGGAAAGAGAGCCAGAGCAGTTAGAAGAAGACCATGTAATGTCATAGGTTCTGATGATGAGGATAACACTTTTCTTACCAAAGAATAAAAAAGGATGTTTCCATCAAAACCAAATGAAAAATCATATGAAGATTCTGAAGACTATAAACTAGGATTTGAGAATGCCATAGTGGAAGTCCATAGGAAATATGACCTTAGGAGCAAAAAGAATCAATATGTTCCTAAAAAAAATCAGCCAAACACCACTGTTAGGAAGACCGCTGAACATATTCCTAAAAATACAGCAGAAAACACAAATACTATGGCTAAGAAAGTTGATTTAAACAAACTAAAAAATAGTCAACCTAGTAATGATTCAATTTGCCCTAGTACTTCAACTAGTGGCCTTGAAAAAACATTGTTGTCCAAACCATCAAATCAGAATCAACAAATCAAAAATGTAGAAAATTTTATGGCTGATAAAACTGATGTAAATGCAATGAAGACACCTACACCTCTCAGCTTTGAAGGGGAGATTTCCAAAATCAATATTACCATGCCCCTCACTAAATTGGTGACCCTAGAGGTATATAGATCCCATATTTTCAAAGTGTTAAACATAGGGAATGATACTGAAACTTTAAACTTAACTGATGATAAACCAGAGCTGTTGTTTGGTCCTGAAGTGGAAGGAAAATATCAAGGAGTTGTACCTCCTTTCTATGTCAATCTAAACATACATGACAAAATTCTGCATAATGTTATGCTAGACTCCGGTGCCTCACACAACCTCATGCCAAAGGTTGTGATGGAGAGATTAGGCCTAGAAATCACAAAGCCTTACAAATACTTGTACTCTTTTGATTCAAGCAGGGTTAAGTGTCTAGGCTTAATCAAGGATCTGTGTGTCAATCTGGCACAAATCCCCGCTAAAATCCTAGTCATGGATATATTTTTTGTTGATATCCCCCCTAAGTATGGCATGCTTTTATCTAGATCATGGGGGGCCAAACTCCAAGGTAACCTTCAAATGGACATGACTTATTCACCATCCCAGTCTTCAATCAAACAAGGAGGTTGTACCGGGAATCCCACATGAAATATATGGTGAGTAGCATAGATAGGCCAAATAACACACCAGTTTATTCGATTCACTCAGACCTTGACTCTTTCATCTTGTACAATGAAAATGATATCAATGAACAAGTGAATGACAATGAAGGAGAACTAAGCCCTCCAGAACAACCAAACCACTCCTCTAATCAAGAAAATGACACCCAAAACTCTAGCAGGCCCGAAGTACAAAACAGTGACAAATCTGAAATTGACACCCTTTGGCATATGAGCTTTGATGGCCCTTATGGTAAGGCTGGCTCAGGAGCTGGGGTTTGGATCCACAACACAAATAAAAGCCATTCCTATAGGCTAGATTTCCAATGCACTAATAACATTGCAGAATATGAGGCTCTCATTGTTGGTTTACACTTACTTAAAGACCTCAAAGCTAAGAAAATCTTGGTTCAAGGAGATTCAGAACTGATGATCAAACAAATAAAGGGAGAGTATTCAGCCAAGAACCCTAGACAGAGAGAGTATAGGAATGTTGCCCTAGATCTTCTCAAAACCTTTGAGAAGTATGAGCTCACTTTCATCCCTAGGGCCCGAAACTGCCTTGCCAATGAGCTTGCTTTCGCTGCCAGCAATTGCTCTTTACCTTATGAAAAAAAAAAATACCTCATCAAAGTAAAAAATAGGCCTACTGAGCCAGAAAACTTGAACCATTGGCAAGTGTTTGACAGTGATGAGCAAATAGATTATTTTTAGCAATCCATAAATGAATTTGCAAGCACAAAATAGAGTTTAAGATTTGAAAGAAATAATTTTGCTGAAAATGAAACTCCCAAAACAGAGTTGTCCTTTAATGATGATATGAACCACATTCAAAATCCTTGTGTTGAAGAAATATTTGATAAATCAAATCAAAGAGAATTTGAGGTTTTTCAATGCAAAGATGACACCTTTCCAAGAGGCCTTACACCATTAGAAGAGTTGTTTGATTTTAATGATGTGGCCAAAAAACCCAAGATAGAATCCATTGAAACAAATGTAGAAGAATATAACATTGGAGGGATGAAAGAGCACAAAATAGTCAAGCTATACAAAACTCTCCCTCCTCACACAAAACAGAAATGCATTAAGCTTTTTAAATAATTTAAAGATGTGTTCGCTTGGGGGTATGAAGACTTGAAATCCTATGACACTAAAATCATTCAACACAAAATTCCACTCAAGGAAAATAAGAGACCTTTCAAACAAAAATTGAGAAGAATTAACTTCGTCTTGTTACCTTTAGTTGAGAAATAAATCAAAAAGATGTACGATGTCAGGATCATAGTCCCTGTCAGATACTCAGAATGGGTGTCCAACCTTGTGTCAGTTAGGAAGAAGACCGGGGAAATTAGGCTTTGCATTGACTTCATAAATCTTAAAAAGGCCTCCTTAAAGGACAATTACCCCTTGCCTAAAATGGATTGAATACTCCAAAAAGTAGTTAGCTCACAAAGAATCTCATTACTAGATGGCTTCTTAGGTTATAACCAAGTTCTGGTCTTTCCAAGTGACCAACTCAAAACTGCTTTCACTACACCTTGGGGTACATTCATGTATGTTAAAATGCCATTTGGTTTAATGAATGTAGGGGCAACTTTCCAAAGGGAAATGGACATAGATTTTTTAGAAGACATAGGTTACTTCATAGTCATATACCTTGATGACATCATTGTCTACTCTAAGACTGATGAAGAAAACTTAGTCCACTTGAGAAAAGTTTTTGAAAAGTGTAGAAAGTATGGCCTATCTCTGAATCCTAAGAAAACTCTGTTTGGCCTTCAGGAAGGAAAACTCTTAGGCCACATCATCTTTGAAGAAGGAATAAAAATAGATCCCAAAAGGATAGAAGGCATCTTACAAATAAGCCATTCCATAAACATTAAAGAGCTACAATATTTCATTGGAAAGATTAACTTCCTAAGATGATTCATCCCCAACCTTGTTGAACTCCTAAGGAATATCACAAACATGTTGAAAAAGGAAGTAGGAGTAAAGTGGAATATGGAAGAAAAACAATCTTTTGAGCTAGTAAAATAAGCACTCACACAAACACCACTCTTAATCAGTCCTGACTTCACCAAGGATTTTTACATCTTCTCATTTGCATCTGAACATACCGTGGCAGCAGTATTATTGAAAAAGAACATCATGGGGCAAGAACAGTCCATAGCTTTCTTTAGCAAGGCCTTGAGGGATGCTCCTTTAAAGTATAACATCATGGAAAAGCAAGCTTTTCCCTTAATAAAAGCTTTGAAAGATTTTAGAGTTTATATTTTTCATTCACATGTCATAGCTTTTGTCCCACACACAGTTGTCAAATACATACTTAATCAAGAACCTGATGGTAAAAGGGGCAAGTGGATTGCTACTATCTTAGAATATGATCTAGAAATCAGACCCACCAAATTGATTAAAGGACAAGGACTTGCAAAACTTATGGCTGAATCAAATTTCCAAGATTTAGGCATGAATATGGTTGATGTGTTAGAAGAGAAAGAAGAATTTACAGCTCCATACATTGAATAAATCTTTTTAAATTCATCTTGGTATGTTGATATCATTTACGTGTTTCTTTATCTCAATTCTCCTCCTTCTTTGTCAAAGACTAAAGCTAGATTCTTAAAACAAAAAGCTTTAAATTTTTTCATTTTAAATGGAGTGTTGTACTGGAAGAGTTATGTTGGTTTTCTACTTAAATGTTTGCTTGAAGATGATGCAGAAAAAATCATGCATGAATTACATGAGGGAGAATGTGAAGCTCACCTCTATTGGACGACTACAGCCAACAAGATCCTTAGAGCTGGTTACTATTGGCCTACCCTTTTTCCCGATACTCACAAACTAGTCATGACATGCCATAAGTTCCAAATCTTCGATGGAAAAAGAAAACTTCTACCTCTTCCCTTGCATCCCATCTGTGTTGAAGCTCCTTTCCAATAGTGGGGGTTGGAATTCATAGGGGAGATCCATCCTACCTCATCTGCCCAACATAAGTGGATCCTCACTGCCACTGATTACTTCACCAAGTGGATAGGATCCATCCCTTTTAGAAATTCCACCGACTCAGTCATTATCAAATTCCTTGAAACCAACATCTTGTCCAAGTTTGGTTGTCCTAGAAAGATCATCACCGATAATGTTGCTGCCTTTGCATCTAAGAAAATGGTGGACTTTTGTTATAAATATCACATCACCCTAGGCCACTCTGCTGCTTATTACCCACAAGGTAATGGAATAGCTGAGTCTTCCAACAAAATCTTGGTAAACATCATTAAGAAGCTCCTCGAACATAATCAAAAGGCCTGGCATATAAAATTAGTGCATGTGCTATGGGCTGATAGACTAACTACCAAGAAATCAATTGGTATGTCTCCCTATCAACTAGTGTATGGCATGGATGCGGTCTTCCCAACATCTTTGGGAATTCCAGTCATGAAGCTCCTTCAAGAGGTACAGTCGGAGGAAAATGACATGCAGAGAAGGCTGAACCAAACTATCCACTTATAGCAAACAAGGAAAGAAGTTTACAAAAATACACAAGCAATACAAGACAATATTAAGAAAATTTTTGATAGGAGAACCAAGGCCAATTATTTCCAAATTGGAGACATAGTTACGAAATGGGATTCAAAAAGGGAGGATAAGGGCAAACATGGTAAGTTTGAAAATTTATGGAAAGGCACTTACATCATTCATTCAGCTAGAGGCAACAATGCTTTCTTTTTGCAAGAGCTAGATGGAGCAGAAATATTTGGAGGTCCTGTCAATGGAAGGATACTCAAACACTAATTTTGTCAAAAGTCCTAATTTATTTTTCTGATTCATTGTATATACCATTGTTTGATGAAAATAAAAACTCACAAAAAACTAAAAAACTAAAAATATATAATAAAAAAAAGGGCAGGTTTTAGAAAGAAAGGTACAGCCCCATACCCAAAAATAGTGATGCTGAAAGTGTGCAAGTCTGAATGCCACTACTTGTTTTCAAAAGATAAATCTTGTTCAGTCATCTAGCCTAATCATGGTTGAACATGTTTTTAATTTATTTTGCTGATAGGTTAGTGAAAGAAAGAACTGGTCAAAACATCTAAATCTTGACTTGTCAATAGGAGTAGATTAGGAATGGAAGATGCTGGTTCCACATGCTCAAATCTAAACCAAAGAGGAAAATAGGAATGTTTAACAAATGACATATATTTCCCTTATGTTTCCTAAGTTTTTTCTGTACAAAAATAACACTTGTGTGCAGCTTGTTATAATGCCACAACCCATGGTAAATCAGATTGTCTAATTTTGATTTAGCAATGTTTTCAATTTCATGTTTTTAGCTTAGTGAATAAATCCTGTCAGACAGTGTAACCTTGAAATTTGAATAGTATAGGTAGAGAATCAAAGGAGTTCATTAGCCTAATATAAACTCCAGGAAGACATAAGGTAGAATTAGATAGTTTATTTTTCTTTAAAAAATAAAAAGATGTCAAGGTTGCTAGTCCAAGTGCACCTAAGGAAGAAAAATGCTAGGCAATTAGGTTGGGTAGGTAGAGATGGATTTGAGCTAATCATGCCTTTTATATCATTGATATTATAAGCTTCAAACAAATATCAGCAAGAAAAAGAGAGGTAAAATTCTGCCCAATGCATGAGGCATTGGTCTCTATAAAGGCAGAGATCTGAAGTTCTGGGCACCTCTTGAAAAGGAGCTTCCCTCCCCAAGTGGAGCCACTGTTAGTCATCATTAATTTTTGCCTTGTTGATGAATAAATGATTATCCAAATATTTCTAGAAACAAGGTTCATATACATTGTGAGTTCTAGAAATCTCACTGCCTTCATTATTCTTAAGATAATTTTTCACTATTTCATCATTTCATCCTGTCTAGCTTTTCCTACAAGCCTCAAAAAACCCATTAGGATCATATGTCACTCATATTGTGTATATGTTGTCACCTTTGACCCAAATCCCCTGTTTTTTCTTTACCTAAACAACCCACTACTACTTAAGCCCCCCAATAAAAAAACTTTTTGTGTCCCCCTAAACTACTCCTAAAACACTGATAGTCTCAAACTATCTCTATAGAATCTTTAGATAAATCAAGTAAATTGGATTTTGGATCTTTAATACATTAGTTTATCATGAAATCTATCTCACATTTGATAAATCCAAAGTTCTAGGTTCAGTGCAAAAGCCAAGTCTCATAAAACCTCCACTAGGTCACTTAGGGTTTCGTGAGTCATAGGGTGGATTTGGTATCCTACAAATCTCTGTTTTATATTTACAAGAAGACTGCTTTCAAAGAAGAAGGGGACAAGCCATTTTGTCCTGAATTCATCAAAGAGATCATTCAAGGAGGGTTTTGGGCCTAAGGCATGAAGCTTGCAAGGGGAAAGCTACCCTTTGCTCACATTTCTACAAGAGGATCAAAAAAGCCATTAGATTAGCAATGAGGAAAGGTAAAAGAGAAAATCATCACAAGAAGATCTTTCATAGCAAGAAGAAAGTAGCGAGCATATGTTTGATGAAAATCAGGGTTTGTGACTGTTTTGACCAATCAAGGAATGAGTTATAGGGTTATAAAGGCAAATGCCACCTCAACTCCTTCAAGAGCACATTGAAGACTTTTAGAAATGATGAATGAGTTTGAGAAGTTTCAGAGAACTTAGAAGACAACACTATTTACTTTTTCCTAAGTAGCCCTAAAACCTAGGAATTTGGGAAAGTTGACAATTGGTCAAAGAGTGATAACAAGACCTCCTCCATAACAGTAGAGGGTTTCAGAGGATTTCAAACTGTCCTCTAGGGTTTGGCAGAGAGGTACTAATTGCACCTTTTCAAATGGTAAAATCAAAAATTTTAAAGAAGATCAAAAGAGGCAGACAAGAAACATTATACTCCACTGCACCACAGGAAGAAAGATGATGAAGAGTATCAAAGAGGGTAAGAAATATTAGTTCAAGGGTTTGATTTCTCTAAGAGACAGATGGAGGCATTTTTAAATGGCCAAAGGGAACAAACATGAGGGAAAAATACCTAAAGAGATGATTATGACAAGCATGAGCTCACTATTGATAAAGCAGGTGTTAAACTCCAAAGGGACAGAATTCACAAGGCAGAAGTAGTGTAGGCACCTACAAGAACTGAATTGGCCAGCAAAAGCACAAAAAATGGTTTAGAAAGCTCACCTCCCTCACCGGAAATACATCATTTGCAAAACTGACCTAAGGAAAAACATGTAGCTAGTTTAAGATCAGTAAGGCCTCCAAAAATTTTCTTTATCAAGGTATATTCTATAAGAGATAGGTTAGCCATAAAGTGACATTTCTGCAGGACTTTCAAAATAGCTACCTATAGGAAGGTTGATAAGGATAAAAGAGGCCAAGTGTTTTTTCACAATGATTTCCCACACAAAAGGGGCTATTGATGCTTGATATTAGGATTTGTATGCTGAGAGGTTGTTCACTAATTTAGAGAGAAATCCTGACAAAATGTCAGTCAAAGGAGAAATGGCAAAGAGTATCAGTTTAAAGGGGCTAATCTCACCAAAGAGTAAAAGCAAACATTTTAAAAGAAGATCAAAAAGTTGGACATAAATTGTTGACAAAATGGCCTAAGAAGCAAGTATACCCCTAGTTTACTTCTCAAAAGTAAACTCCCAACAAAGGCCTCCTTGTCATAGGATTATTCTAAAAAATATGACAGAGACATCAGCAATATTTTACAAAAATTGTCAAAAGTGTTTTTTATAACAAAAATATCAGTCACAGGCACACTAAAGAAAGTAGGGAGACATTAACTTTGCAAAAGTGGGTTTTTATTTTCAATTTAATTTTCAAAAGGAATATAAAGGGTCTTTTGAACCTTTCCCTCACATCATTTTCCATTTCCAAAGCGAAGAAAGCCGTTGGAGAAGTTTTTAGAGTTTTTCGTGCAAAGTTGGGAGATTTTCAGCGGCGCTATGCACCGAGGTTGGCACTGCGCACCTGGCTTTCGATGCTACGCACAGGAGAGGGTTGGGCAGTGTTATTTAACACTACGCTACGTGCCCAGAGCCCGGTGCTACGAGCTTGGGCTAGCGCTACGCACAGGCTCAGCAATTTCCAAAGGCGCCCGAAAGGCTGCCCATCTCTACCTAGCGTTGCGCTCCGACAACCCAACTGCACTGACGCTACGCACATACATATTTTCTTAAAGGTTCATCTAAAGAGGTAAGGGACTCAAATTTTCACCTCCAAACCTCCTGCAACGAAAGCATAAGTTCGGTGAAATATTTTTCCTCCTCCCAAACTATCATTTTTTCTAAAAGCAAGGAAGACTTCTACAAGAAAAATTTGACAAAAACCTAGGCTACATAAAAGTGATTTTTTTAAGTCTTGTGGGTTAGGGTTTGCAAAGAAAATTTGTTATAGGTGCAAACAGAGGACTCGATAACTATAGACCAGCCTCCATACACTAAGTGAAATCCTTCAAAATTCACCTTAGCCCTCATTTGCAAGAGTTTTCCCTACACCACTAAAGTCACCTATTTTCCCAAAAGCCCTAAAATCAATTCCAAAGGTCTTGCTGTTGTTTTTGACCATTCATCACGTCAGAAGGAGAAAATCACACCAGCAGTGATGAGAGCCAGAGGCCCACCAAGCCTAAACACCATGGAGGAAAGGAAAAAAGGTTTGAACCCCTAGACACCATTCAAATTACTTCCTCTCCTATGATCCTTTCGTGCTTTCAAGCTATTGGGTGCTATAAATTTTGTGAAAAGGTCGGCAAGTCAGCAACCATTCAGAATTGACTAGATTGTTTGTCTTTAGCTTACAGAATCACCAAGTTAACCTAGCAGGGGTGCAATTTGTGCTTTCATCTGAAATTATTTCCAAAGAAACAGGTATACCAGACATTGGTGAAATATGGTTCAAACAAAAGAAATTAGAGTTGAGTTATTATGAGCCCTACCTAAAACCCAGCTATCAGCAAAATTGTAAGGTTGTTTTCCCTTTCTCGCACTTGCTAGAAAGGTATGTTGCACTGATGAAGCAAATTATCAGGTTCTTCACATGTGAGGGGAGATTCTCCAGGATCTACTCATATCATATAAGGTTACTCATGCACTTCACCAAGGTAAAAATGATGAACCTACCTTACTACCTTTTCCGAAGCATTGATAAAATGGCCTCTATTGTCAAGAAGAAGAGCTATGACCACCAAATGATGAGCCTTTTTCACGACTCCTTGATCAAAATGATAGTCTTATATCAGCTAGAGCAGCAAGGAATATCTTGGGAAACCTTCATCTCACATGATGTGTTTACAAACCCCCGAGCCTTCATTCAGCAGAATTTACCTTCCACTTCATAACCATCTACCTCCACTCCTCCATCATCTCTCCATGTGCCTTCTCCACAAGGAAATTCACCTCATGTTTCTTCTCCTAATATACCAAGTGAAGAAGCTGACAGTAGCCCTAGTGAAGAACAAATAGATGGCAGCAGTCAGGAAGAAACTGAGACTTATAATTATGGCCAAGAAGAAAGATCTGAAGAAGAATATGATGAGAATAAAGAAAATAGTGAATAAGAGGGTAGTAGCCATGAAGAAAGCAGTGATGGAAAAGATGAAATTAGTGAAGGTAGCCACAAAGATGAGTATGCTGATGAAGAGGAAAACATAGCTGAAAATAGTGACCCAAGTGATGAAGAAGACCAGCTAGATGAAGAAGAAAAGCAACAAGATGAGGAGAATGGTCAGCAAAGTGCACAAGACAGTCAAGGAAAAATTCATGACAGTCATGACAGTTGTCATGACTGTCTTGAAACTAATCAGCCTGTAAATGACAAAGAAAATAAAAATGAGGCAAGTGCAGAAGATTTTGATCAATTTAAGGATCAAAGTGGTGATAAAACCATGTTCAAAAATGCCATTGTTATCCCTATCACATACACATACCACAGAGGGAGGAGAGATGTGTTTGCTGCCTCTAAAATCCAAAGGGCCATCTCCTCTGAAGCTGCAAAAAAATTGAACAAGGGCAAGGAAAATATGGAAAAAAATTGAGCAGAAGGTACAAGTAAGAAGGAGCAAAAGGATCAAGAAGACTTCTCAAGGGCCTCTTTTATTTGATCAAGACAGTGAAAATGAAGACCAAGAGATGAGTACTAAGTTGCTCCTCTTAGAAAAAGATGCACAGTTTCAAGAATGGTAAAAGGATTTTGAAAGGGCACAAAGAGTCATATACTATTATAAAGAGGAGTATAAACATTTCAAAGAGGTAAAGAGGGGCCTTGCCCTACAAAAGAAAATGGTCAAACACTATGCAAGGAAAAGAATGCTTGCTAATGCCAAACTAAAGCAGGCTCTCATAGAGCTAGAAGACATAAAAAGGATAAAATTACATGACAGCCTTGGGATCTTGGCTATTTCTTCTTAGCCGGTATCTAAAACCCATTCAGGGGTCTCTCCACCAAATTTGAGGCAAATCGGGAAACTTTTTGTTTTTTCAAAATTTTGACCCCTAGGAGCGCAACACCCTAGGTGCTACGCACAAAATTGGTTCATTTTAAGCTCTCCAAGTTTACATTTTTGGGTTTGGAACATCACCAGCAGTCTACCCACAAAATTTCAGGTTAATTGGAGCAGTTTTGCCCCCTCAAAAGGTCAAAAAACACCTCAAATTTGACCTTTCTGCCTCCTTTTCAGACCAGGTGCTGCGCACAGAGCAGTGTTGGAAGATTTCATTTTTGAATAGGTAAATGGCATTCATTCAGCATAACTCAAGTATTTTTGGAAAGTAGACTCATCAAGATTTCCAACAAGCTGTCATGGAGCAAAATACGACACTAGGAAGGAGGTAAAAACCATGCTGCAAATACACCTATTTTATGATATTTTGGCACTACACACAAAGGACCAAAAGTGCCAAAAGTCAAGAAAAGACACTGATTAATGGAAAAATGGTTTTAGCCTGGTTTTTTTTGGACAAATCACTCCATATTTTATTGAGGAGTTATATTTTTATGTTTTTCATTTATTAGCTTATCTACTATGTGTCTTGGGCATTGCATGGTCATTAAGCACATTTATGACTAAATTAGGGTTTCTGGAAGTCTCTTATGGTTTCCACCTCCTCATTTGCTCCATAAATAGAGCATGAGGCTCTTATGTATTGGTGTGGGATTTTGATGACTTATTCTGAAGCAATACGTAGTCTCTTGGAGTTTTGAAAGGAAATTGATGTCTTGGTGCTCATGCGTGCCCTGATTTGTTTGTTGATGGAGGAGGACTATTTGCAGGATCCATAAGCCTGGTTGATGGTGAAGTTATATTTTGTTCATGTTTTCTAGTTTTTTCATTATGTTTTCCATCTTTCTATGTTGTAGTAGGACAAAGAATTTAGACTAAGACATGTTTGCTAATGGCACCTTAAGTCTGTTTTTTCCTTCACTGCCTTAATGTTTTCTTCTGCTAGGATATGATTAGAGAATCCATCTTTTGCTCTCTAAGGATTTCCTAAGCTTGTCTATTTCTTAAATGGTTTAGATCAATTGGTATCAAGCATGATTCATGGCTAGCCCTGCATATTTTTTGCCACTAAAAACTCTGTTCTTGGAATCATCTCTTTAAAGCATCATTGCCTAGGTTTATCAAAGAAGTATGTTTCAATCATGCTCTTTGCATTTACTTAGCTGGTTGTTTCAAAGGACCTTTCATAGCTGTAACCTTATATGTTCAGGGTTTTCTCTCCTTCTATGGCTATAGTTATTTGTGCATCTTAAATGTTTTCTGCTCTTGATGATGAAATCTATGAAAGTTAAATAAGTTTCTTGCCTTTCTATATTTGATTCGAATGTTTGTCTTGGATTATTATCTGCTTTCAATTCGAAATCAAATGGATTAGGTTTTTCTTATGCCTTTGATTCTCTTTCTATTCGTATGATTCTTGTAACTCCCTTAGTTTAAAAATATATAAAGGACTCTAGTCTGCCCTTTATTAGTTGTTGTTCTCAAGCTCAATTTCCATCTCATGATCCTTCACAACCTCAAATATCCACCAACCAAGTTAAAATTTCCTTGCAAATGCTCTTTAATCCATTGATGAACCTATCATGACCTTTTTAGACTCCATTGCCCAATGACTTGAAATTTTCCTTGTTTTCTATCTAATCTATCTAAGCACCATACCCAACCAAAAACAATCAACAAACCCAACACTTCATAACTAGCCTAAAATAAACACTAATCAGCAAACAAGTTCACATATTTGCACCTACTAGAGAGATCCCTCTCTGAATCCAGGAAGGCTAGGCCCTTGGATTCCAAAGCTTGGTTTGATGTTACCCCTATCCATTTGTATCTCAATCAATCTAGAAAGTCACGGGGAGCTAACACTTTCTATAAAACTATAATTTGAACTCTTTCCATCAATTTTTGATGCTAAAGTATTGACTGCAATCCCTCCATACCATATTTTTATTTCCTCTTCCATGAATTTTGTTGTTCTACTCTATGCTTTTTCTATTCATAGAAACACTTAGCCTTTCTTATGGTGTCATCTACAGTTTTTGTCTCATCAAAATATATCTAGGCATGGTAAGACTTAGGAAATCACTAATGCATCTTGGAATATTCACTTTCTTATTGTTGATATAAGGTACATAGAACAACAACTCCAAAAATATGCTCACATAGCTTTCTATAGTGAGATTTCAAGCTTCGAATTGTGAAATTATCTGACCTTTTCACCGTAATACCTTTCTAATAGGTACTTCTTCCTGAAGTAACATTTGAATTGCTTCTAATATATTTACTTTTCTCATAACCCTTTCACATTATTGAGATATTCCCACAATGTGGGTGCCTTCCCATGCATGTTAAATATTGTTACTTTAGCCTTGATTTTTGTTAAATAGCCATGTACATGGAAGTATTTCTTTAATCCCAACAGTCATCCTTCGACTTCCTAGCCTTTCTTGATCTCGACATTGAAGTTGTGTGGTTTTTCCTTCTTGAATTATTCTTGCAATGTAACTTTAGAGTGATTCTGCTTCCTTTTCTTATTTGATTTGTTGTTACTCATCCCATATAGTTGTCCCATGACTAGAGGAATCAAAGGAGTATTCTTTATCTAAAGTAAGCACATTCCTACTTTCGTGTATTTTTTTATAAGTATTCTTTTTAGGTTTTCGATGGTTAATTCATGCTTCTGATTTTCTGAAGCAATATCCATTTTCTTAGATGGGTATTTTTCATCATTTTCAACATTTGGTCCTTGTTGAAAGTACTTTTGAATTTCAGAAAAAATTTGCAAGAACATTTCATTCAATTATTCTTGTGTTTCTTTTCTTTGGCTAGAATTTCATTATTTTCTTGGCAACTTCAAAGGTCTTTCTTCAAACTATTCATTGTCTCAATAAGGTTACGATATGTTCCTTCTTCTCTCCCTTTTTCCTTATAGGAGATCATTTTAGCATTAAATTGTGCCTTTAAACTAGAAATCCTTCTCTTTCTTTTCACTATTGGAAAGTCCTCCTATGTGCCGAAATAACACACAATTTCTAATACAATTAAAATCATAATTAAACATTTTTATTACATTTATTTCATTTTTTCTAAGCCCATACCAGCCTACATGCTTATGTTTCTACGTCAAACTCAAGTCAATATTCAAATAGAATTAATGTGTTCATATATATAACAAAATAACTTCACATAAGTACACATTCATGCATATTTATTAATTTAAAAATTAAATTATTTTTATACTCGAGCCCATCCAAGCTTAATATCGGACCTTAGCTCTTATACCACTCAGTCACACATCCAATCCCTAATCCTTAATTATGGATTATTGGGCATCACATTTTTCTAAAACCTAGTCCATTAAAACCTAATTAAGGATATGGGTTATCAATTTATTTTTCTTGTTCTTTTGTGCTTTGTTGGCACAATGATTAGTTTTGATTTCAAGAGAGTTCAAAATATCCATATTCCTCAAGGAATATCTCTAAAATTATAGAAAATTGAGATTTGAAGCTTTTTCCACATGTACCTTGAGCTATCTTCTCCATCTCCTCCTTTTTTTTGGTTTTTGAAACTTCAAATAAATGAATTTATAGTGAAAATTTCAAACTAGCCTATTTGAATCCTGATTTCGGGAGCATTCAGGATACCCAAATTCCTCAGACCATATCTTTAAAATTATGGAAAATAAATATTTGAACATTGAACCAAATGTTTAGTGATATTTTCCCTAATTATGGCCCACGTTTCAACCTCTAAAACCTCTCGGAAGATAAATTACATTGTAAATTCCAAGATGGCATGTTTTAAGAAGAATTCAAGAAGCCCAACTTCCTCATATCATATATTTGAAAATATAGCAAACCAAGATCTAAAAATTGAACCATATGTTTAGCAAGGTTTCCCCTTGTTATGGTCCAAGCTCCATTGTCTAAAACCTCCCAAAAATAAATTATAGTGAAAATCCCAAGATGACCTATTTACCCCATAAATCACATTTTTTATTCCATCTTTAAACTCTAAAAATGGTCCCAAAGTTGTTCCTGAACTTATTTTTCACACCTCATTTCTCTTTAAATTAGAGGGAAAATTTTGGACTTATATCTAATAGAGAAAATTAGAGAAAAAGAAGCATGCAACAAGCACAGAAGGCATGCATGCTCACAACCAACCCATGAAGTTGAAAATTTATTAATATTATCTCTACCTTGAGAAAATATTTCCCAAATAAATTCAATTGTTTTATTCATATGTTAATAAAATTATTAACAAGTTTACCAACAATAGAATTCATATCCTCCACATGTTAAATTTTCATAAGAAGGTCTCATTAAAAGTAAAGAAAACTTGTTTGGAATAAACAATTTAAACTAATACAATTTCATACATATATTGTTTCAATAATCCATTTCATTTACCAAGGATAGAAGTACTTATATAATTAAAAAAAAAAGTGAATCTCGAATTGAAGAATGGTGCACCACTATCTACCCAACCATAGGAAAAACTACACTGTAATCTTTCTCACAACCAACTAGACTTGAGCCAAATTTTCGATTCCTTTATAGAAAACTAAACTCATGGATTTAGCACAAAGTTTTAAAACAATATTTAACATAAAAGTGAAGGTCACTCTCCTTCACACATAGGAAAAAATTAGGGTCTATAATTTCCATCTCTGAAAAAGCTCATTAACATCACAAAAATACCATGCAAGTCTGCATAGCATAGGGAGTCATTCTCTAATATTTTCATTCCCTTGGTCCTCCCCTCTTCAGTGCTCTATGTGCCCCATTAAAACATGATCATTCCCAGTTATCAAATTCATCTAATCCAAATAAAAAGTGCTACAATGAATTTTCTTCCTATCACATAAGTTGTCACTCACAACTCTTAACCAGTCACATGGTCTAAACCTCTCTAGATTCTATCATCAACTCTCTTTCCAATTCACATTTATGATTAACAGGGAAAATAATGTATGAGAGATAAAATAGAATAGGCTGAAAAGATAAAGGAAGAAGAAAATTTTGATTGATCTTACCTCTTGTTTCTATAATCACACCTTGTTCCTTCATCTTCATAACCTATTTCTAGAAGCTTCTTGGGAATATTAACGATCTCATCCAAAAAGGAAAATTAAATAAAAGTAAATTATGTTGGCTATCCACCTTCCTTCAACTCTAGAACTATTTGTCTTTTTTTTTTTAAATTAATTAAAAAAAATGTTAGATAACATCATAGAGTTTTAATTCATAGCATAAAGTTCATACCATAGCTTTATAATTTATAAATTGCGTCAAAAAATTGGGAAAATAAAAGGGGTATCACACCCCCAAAGGAGACTCCATATAAAGGTTGATTAGTTCCTCCAATAGAGATACTAGAGGTTGGGATATTTATGCCCACATCACGTGATGTGTTCATAGTGTTATCTATAATGGACCACTACAAATGAAATTCAAACTTAACATAGGATCTATGTGTGAAAAGTATCAAACATACAAAACCTATAAGTTTTGGGTAAGTAAAAGGTGGATAAAATTTTACCATATTTAGATTAGGATATCCTTGATTTTGGGTCACATAATATCTCCTAAAGAGGACAAGAATGAACCCTTCTAGGAATTCATTCATCTATATCCCTTGATAAGTCAATGAAGATCTCTTATTCTTGCATTTGATCTTCCTTTGTAGGATTGTTCAAGGTAGAGTGTGTCTCTTCATTTAACTTGCTCAACTATACGTCGAAAATCATGCAAATCCACCTAGTAGTAAGTGGTTCCATACTATCAAGAGATATTTATTTATTATTTATATATTGATGGATTAGTGTATGTGGCACTTTCAATTATGAAACTTAGAAAATAAAAGGAAAACCTTGCGCTATCTTATTTTTTAACCACCAACTCCACTCTCCCAAAAGCGAGGAAAAGGTGTTCAAAACCTAGATCTTAATTAGTGAAGGGTTAATGAAGAAACCCTTCCAAAATCAATATTTGGATAATTGGGCCCCAATACAACTATATATGTGTGGGATAAAATTACAGTAACTCTTGTGTTGACATGAATTAAGATGAAAGTACCATTTTTAACATGGAAAAACTTTGGAGGAACTGAAATGGATGTTAGCCATGATTCCATGGTACCACAAGAACTTCTCCCTTGTATTCATCCATATGAAAACCTAGGATAGACAACTAAGGCTATCACTTCAAAATTGACAATTGGGTGGAATAATCATGGGCTAGGTTTCTATATATGGATAAGGAATGTAAGAAAGTTTTGGACCTACAACATTGGAAAGAACTAGTCTTAACTTCGAGAATTTCCAATTATAACAAACTTCATGTGCATGCATAACCTCTAAGAAAACACATCGAGAATAATCTCAGTGGATTTCATTCTTGAGTTGGTGCTTTATGCACATGCTAGGAATTCTTCCTCATTAAATTCCTCTTGTCAAGAATGAATTCACTCATCTAATAGCTACTAGTATGGCTTTTAGGACCTTATCCTACACTGTTCCGTGTGTTCTATAGATATACAAGTCCAATATATTTTATATAGTAGCATTAGTTTTATGGTTTCTATTTATTGACAGGGAATGGAAATGAAACCTTGTAATTCTCTTAGGAATCTAAGAATTTTGGAATAATAAAGACACTAATAGATCTCAAATATCATTTATATATTGATCTTTTATTGAAGCTACGAAAAGTTTCATTAAAATCCTAGAAACAAATGACTATAAAAGTTGAAACAAACACTTCTATAATGCAACTTTATTTTCTTTATCAATCTATTTTAGTGCAACCTCAAAACTAAAATGGACTTGAAAGGGAATGCAACTACAAGACACCAATATTATTCAACTAAAAGAAAATTTTATTTTATTTTCTTTATTTCTGCACAAATGGAAATGAAAATCACTACACGAATTTTAATTCCCTAAAATTGCAGAAAAAATAAAACAAAAAAACTATTGATCTTATGAAAACAAGTTTGAAAAAGTCAAGACACACTTACTTGTTTTCTTCTATAAAACAAGCATATACATGTACTTGCATTTAAAGCAATCCTAAAAACAATATATTATAGATTACTCCCAATTGAAGCCATTTTTTGTTGTAGGAAATATTTCTTAGTGACGAGGATTAGGTCATTGATCGAGTGGCAAAAAAAAAACACTACTAGTCTTTTCTAGATTTATTTTTTAGGGAGAAGAAAATTGAAATGGATGGAGGAAAATACATTCACCAATATATCTGCTCCTCATTTTGTCTCTCACAATTTGTCCATTGAAAGTCTTGAATGCTCTAATTTTTAGCTAAAACCTACACACAAATTAAAAAAAAAATACATCTCAAACCATTTAAAACATTAAATATCAATTACAATATGATGGGAAAAAGTGGTAATTATCCAATCCCAATTAATATTGAGTGGTGTATACGTCCTCTAATAATGAAATAAACAATTATAAATCAAGTAAATTGTAACACAGTTTGTTCGGGTGGAAGAAGAGATATTTACAACGACATCCCTAATTTGTTACCAACACGTTAAAAGTATGCCCTCATTATTTTCTAAAATGATTGTTCAGCTACCATTATATAATGGATTCCTAGCTAAAAAATGTCCATAACTTGATAAGGCATAAGGTATAAGGAATAAGGAACACCTCACATTGTCATGGAACCTATAGCTTGTTTAGATCCCATCTCCCTTAGTAATCATAATCATTATCTTTATGATTGGATAGTAAGGAGTTTCATGAAATTAATTTTGCACAAACATTTCAATGGCTAGGTTTATCATATAGCATATTGTCAATAGGGCTAGATCACAAAAATTGAGAAGAAAAAACCATAATCTAAATTGCATTTTGAATGGCTAGGTTCATCATTTAGCATATCGTCAATAGGGCTAGATCACAAAAGTTGAGAAGAAAAACCATAATATAAATTGCATTAGTGAAAATGGTTGTTACTACAAGGCCATTAGGTTGTTGCTCAAAATCAATTTTCTCCACCTTGAACCACTCACCCACTTCTACTTAGCTTTAAAACTCCTTGCCAAAGATAAATGGGAAAATGTAAAAGAATTTAGACATTGATTCTTATCAAGATAGTTATCGATAAAAGTAGTGGTTTCTATAGAATATATTGTTCATAAAAATCCAAAACAAATATCTAAAAGAAATGCTCCAACATAAGGATGCTAGAAAAATCTAGGTATAGTGCCCCTTTTATGATATGTAAACTTAATTAATAACATTAATAATTGCATATGTGACAAAATCAACTTCAGAACACACAATTAATGTAGAATTCCCTTTTTGTCCTTTTTAAGATCATCAAAGTATTTCTTTGAAGAAAAGTGTAAATACACATAAACAGCTTGAAAGAAGGTATGGTGAAAAAAAAAAAAAAATTAACTTATATTTCATGTGGAGCAAACATAAACATGGACAGATATTTTTGCCAAAAAGACCATTACAGATGAGTAACGACCAAATAATGTTAAAACAATTACCCCTCAAAAATAAATTGAGGGGCTATCCCCTTCCAGCACATTTGTGAGTAAAAAAGGTATAAAAAATAAATTCCAAGGCTATCCACTTCCTGCACATTTGTGAGTACAAAAGTATACATATAAAGTGAAAATTATGATATGGAATTCATGTTTTATAATTACTTTTCCTTTAGTTCAAATGTGCAATAGTATTAACTTATGTATATTGTAGTGCTTATATATTTTAATTTTAATTTTAATTTTCAATTTCTATAAAATTGTTTATGTATATTGTAGTCCTTACTTATTTTAATTTTAATTTTCAATTTCCATAAAATTGTTCATAGATAGTTCAAATAAATATAATTTAATTGTTTAGCAATTTTTTACTATTTTAATATAATTTAATTTAATATTATAAAAATTGAGAGCAACTTTATCCCTCTTTTACTATATTTTTTTTGATAACTTTGTGTTTGATATTTTCTTCCTCCCGATATCATAATATTTATAATTTTAGAATACTAATTAAATATTTAAAAATTCCATTTTAATCTAAATTTCTTTGCATAAACTATCACATTGCTTTCCCTATTTTAATCTAAATTTCCCCGTTGTCATACAGTATTTGATGGTTCTGCTGCTGAATATTACCAAATATGGATAAGCCAGAACTCGGTAACATGGCAAGGCAGATTATGCCACTGCTATCAACGTATATATAATTCTCTTGAGCCAAACTGTAATCTGCTCCTTTGAAGTGAAAAGTCATGGTGGGAAAACTTGTTGTTGAAGAGCCACTATAACAGAGGTCCAGTCCGATGGAAAACCCATCGGCCTGGGGGAGATTAATGGCGGACTCCACAGCTTTTTTAACACTATCGTAACCAGCCTGTGCCAGATATGTGACTTTTGTTCCAGAGTCTATGATAAGGCCACCATTGCCATCGGATTGAAGATCAAAAGTACCAGCAGGGATATCCAATAATTTACCACCATAGCTAATTCCCTCCAATGACAGATAGTAGAAAGTTGGCTGAGAGCTGCTTTGAATCAGAGGAGTGGAGCTGAAAGTATTGGAATTCAAACTAGCACCCTGTCCTATAAGCAGGGGACTGGTTTTGGAACTTGAATCAGTAACAGACATGAGACACTAAGAAAACTTATTACCCACAGATGGGACGATCTGTGAGATGAAGGAAAGGGGGCCTCGCCCGAAGCCAGCTACTAATCCACCCCCTTGGCCAAAGCCACTGCCTTCATTGTCAGTGCCACAACCAAACGCAATTTTGGGAACTTGCTTAGAAGAAAGGGTAAATGTCTCGTATCCAAGGATCCCCTGTGTGGAGGAGTAGTCACCATAGGTATACAAATATTCACACTCTGCACTCTTGCAATTAAACGTTGGCAGAGCCTGGCACAGAGAGCTTGAACAGGGTACCGTACTGTAAGTTGAAGACTTGGAAGGATCAAAGATTGGAGTTGGCTGCTTATAGCAAAAACTGCAGGGCTTGCACTGCGTCCATGTCAGGTCACTGCCAGTGTCAAGAATGGCATAATAGGCTAAAGATGGAGTACCAATTGCTATCTGCATCAAGAATTCTCCAGTTCCTGCACTCACTGCAGAAACCACATCTTTATCAGCCAATTTATCAGTCTCTGGAAGTATAGACAACTGCAGCTTTTCAAGCCTCTCTTGACTGCGTTGCAGTGCTCGTTTGAAGCCTCTCTTGACTGGAAGATTCAATGGAAAGATTATGTGCTATTGTAGCGGGGTGCACTGTATTTATTGGAGGCCACAAGTCCGTATAATCTTCCTCTTTCAGGTAAATGGAAGAATCTATCCCACCTGCAGTAGAGTAGTACCACCCTAAGTACTGAGCGTAAACTTATATTTTTATTCTTCTGATTTGATTATTCCGGCTTCAAATTAATAATTTGACAAATTCGAATATGGCCTAGTTTTTTGGTTTTTGCCTTTGGAATTCACCGATATGGTTTTTTAAGACTTCGAATTCTTTTAAATTGGGTTATATGTAAATGTTTATGTGTATAACAGGGAACAGAATAGATGGTTTTGTTTTAGTGATTTTGATGATTTTGTGGAGGTATTTGTAGTGTAGGATATTTTTAGTGATTTTGATCATTTTCTGGAGGTACTTGTAGTATAGGACATTAGGTTAAAAATGGGCAAAAATCTAGTCATGCTAAGTGCTAGTATGGCCTAGGCCAGATACAATTCTCTAGTGATTTTGATGGCTTTGATACATGTAAGTCATGGCTACTCAAACCATAAATTAATAGTATAGTGACTCATATAAACTAGTAAACAAAAAATGGAAATATATATATATATTTCTTTTGTATTGATATTATATTTTTTTTATTTAAAATGTCTTTTTGTTTGTTTGTCAAGTTGTTTGTGATCCTCCAGGGCTTGACCTCTAGCTTGAAAAACCTCTACCCAGGGGCATCTAATCCGTCAAAGTCACCACGGGATCCCACCAGGCGTGGGCCACACCAACTGCGACCTATGGCGCGACCTATGGCTTGAGAAACCTCTACCCGGGGGCATCTAATGCATCAAATTCATCTGGGGATGGCACTCCGCTTGGACCACAACCCTTAGCTAACTAGATTTTATAGCATGTCTCCTCCCGTAGCACAAGACACAACCACCCCAATGAGATTTACATAAATGTAGCACAAGACACAACCACCCCAGTGAGATTTACATAAATCATCTTGCGAACAAGACTCATCCTCAACTAATTATACTAATAAAACTTAACCATTGAAAATATATTTTAAATATATATAAATAAATTTAACATATTAATTATATATATATATATATATATATATATATATATATATATAATTTATAATCCAAATTTAAAATTCCAATCCATCTTTCGAAAATAAAAATATGCTGGAAATACCCCAAACTAAACTAAACATATATCATTATGAAACTGGTCTTACATTCCATGAATCATAAGATTTAAATACTCAAAATTTTCAATACTATTTTTTAACAACTTCTTTGATGTGGATGTGCTGCATTATACGGTGTTGGTTTGATCTGGTTAAACGTTTCCATCTATCAGCTCCCATATTGCTCCAGTGTCATAAAATTTTGATGTAAAGTATGCCACCTAATCATATGTGATTTTTTCCTCCTGTGCACTAACTAATGTTGATATTCTACCAGAATCAAGCTACCAGAGTATTTACATTGTATTATAAATATAAATCTATTTAATACTAACAGCGTATTAAATCAAAGAAACACGCTATTTATATTTTATTTTAAATATAAATGCATGCATTAAAACACTAAAAAAAATGCTTAGTCATGTTTTTTTTATATATTTTTAAAATCAACAAATAAAGATATTTAAATTTTACCACATATTAAATCTATGTATTTAAAAGTTGAACGTTAAAATTTTTTTTATTTTAATGTGATTTTTTTAAAAATTGTTCTATTTATTTTTCTGAACTAATTTGTTTGATTTATTTTTCCCAATTAATTTGTTTGATTTATTTTGCTGAACAAATTTGTTTAAAATGTGATAGAAATTCATTAAAATGACAAGTTTGATGAGTAAACTTTACACAATCTAAGTGCCATAAGGGTTTTTCACTCTATTGAATTCATATATGAAGTCAAAAAAACCAGCTTAAATAAAAGAAATCAAGATTTCAAGTCAAATTTTTCCGGAAAATTCTGGCCAAAATATTCCACCAATAATTCAAAAGAATTGCATTAAAAACAACTCTAACTTATTTTACTAATTTAGAAAAATTTATATAGCTTTCAATTCCTTTTACATCATTTTCAAATTAAATCTATGTATTTAATAGTAATGTTAAAATTGTCTGTGGGGTCTTGGTTAAACTGTGACGAGGGAAATAATTGCTCCAAGATTTCTATTGGTGGGTTGGCTTAATAGGTCGAAAAGATTGGAAGTGTGGCAAATGGTAGGGAATTGAGAGAAAATGTGAGTAAGACTGGGGTAGCCTAAAAGGAAGTGATTTTCATCTTCCACCTACTTAAAGGAAGTGATTTTCATCTTCCACCTGCTTAGAATGGCAAATCTGACAGATTCTATCATTCCAAGGGGTCTTGGGAATCGACCACCGCCCGGTCTCACTCCAAAGCTCATGGGAATTAGTTCTTATCTTAGCGATGTTCATTTTTTTCTCACTGCTGGACAACATAGAGATAATTTTGATTATCAAGGGTATGGTTGATCACTTCCTTATAGTATCTTAGCTTCCTTTCACGCTCCAGGTCTTGTCCTTAAACTTGGAGTTAATAGTATTGTTGATATTATCTTTGCTTCCCATATTGAGCTCCTCCTTAATTCTCGAATGGTTGAGCTAGGACTGGGTATGCTCATGCCACCCGTGCTTGAGGCGAAGGTGAGGGTTTTGATTACACTTAGAAGCAATTTTAGGGAGTCTTTTTTATTCCATGTTGTCAAGCTCCTTCTTATACATCAAATATCTATACATAGTTGTACTCTCAATGGGGAACAAATCTAATTCGATCAAGAGGATTGGATAAGGATTATTTCCCTTGATCTTAAGGTTGTAGGTTATGAATTGCTTTTGAATCATCTCAATATTCTTCCATGACTCTCTAGATATACTACAACCCCAAAATTCACATCTGTATAAGACAACAGGGGTGACAAGGATCTCAAAGAGGAACCTCTTTTACTCCAAATGTAAAGATCAAACGACTTACAATTGTTTTCAAGCTCATAATAAGCTTTCCAGCCCCCAATAATCCTTTTCTTGATGCTATAATTCCATTTGAGATGATGAGGGAAGTCAATGAACAAATACTTATAAGAAGAAACCTGCTCTAAGCACAGGTTATTATACACGAAACTACCATGGGTGATATTTTGGATTTAATGAGCATTACTTTAATCTTGTTGGTATTAACTGTCATACCCATCTTGGAGCAGTAGTCATGAAGAATCTGGAGCTACTTGTCAAGGTCATCGTGGATTTTTTTAAGAACGATATCATCGGCATAGAGGAGAAGAGTAATGAGAACACTAGCAAACTCGGTGCCCTTGCACCCCGCAAATTCCAAACACTCCTCTAGCTTATCGATGTATATGCCAAAAAGGGTAGGAGATAGGGGACAGTCTTGCTTAACTCCAATATTTCATTTACTATCTTTAGACCACCCCTCGTTGGTCTTAAGCTTGGTAGTGACAGTCTTGTAGAGACGGATCCCAATAATCCTCAACTCAGGAGGGACCATGATCTCTTTAAGTCTCTCCCAAAGTTTATCTCGAGGGACAATGTCGAATGTTTTTCTAAAGTCCACAAAGCAACAAAAGAGATCGGCATTACTATTGCTTACTATTGCGACAATCCTCCGCAATGATTCTAATAGTGACCAGATGGTCAATAGTCGAGTAATGTCTCTTAAAACCAGCTTGTCCTTTAGCTTTGTTTCTCTGGCTTTCAAGCCAAAGGATAAGCTTCTTCTCCAAAATGAGCCCATAAAGCTTAGCCAGGATATGGCATAATGGTCCTATAGTTGGACGGAACACTCTTGTCCTCATTTTTAAATATAGGTACAAGAAGGCTTTGGGTCCAAATTGAGAAGCTTGTGGAGATAAGGAATGATGATAGATCTTCCCTTTTTAAGGATCTCAGCTTGATATCCTTCAATATCTTTAGCTTTCTTATTAGCGAGCTTATTATTACTAAACTCAATGTCGTCAAGAGAGAATACATCCTCCTTAATTGAAGTGATTAAGATGGTGCCCATAGTATCTGGAGAGCCATACAACTTCTTAAAATAAGTGTCCCAATTCTAAAAGACTATAATGGTTATCTTTGATTTTAAAAACAAAAACATTCCACTAAAATAAAAATATTTAATTTATCACAATGTTTTTAGACATTTTTATTTTATTATTTATTTTTTAATTTTAATATTAAAAACTATTTTTTCTTAATATGTGTAAATTTTTTTTAGAATACTAATTAAATATTTAAAAATTCCATTTTAATCTAAATTTCTTTGCATAAACTATCACATTGCTTATGACCGGATGCCTCTATTATACCTAAAACCAGCGTTTCTTAACCCTGGAATAAAGTGAATAATAGTAAGGAACGGTTGCTCGTCATTTCTTTCAAGAGCACCGTTGCGTTGACAAAATAGTAAAGAAGTTTTTCCTAATCAATTGTGTGTAATTGAACCAGGTCTCAGGTCAGGAATAACTCAAGCGTATAATGAAGGGCATCGGCTAAAATTGCTGCAAGATTGATTTGATGGAATGGTACATTACCACAGACTAGGAAACTGAAACCAATGGGTACTTTAAAGTGGATACTGGATACTTTGGTCATATTATTTATTTTGTAAAGAGGGGTTGAAAGAAAAAAAAGAAAAAAATCTTTTTTAAAAACACTTTACTATTTAGTTTGTTATCAAAATTTTAAAAAATTCAAAAAAATCACTTTATTAGGAAATGATATAATTCTCAGAAAAAGTTCTTATGTAAATTTTTTGATAATAATATAAAATAATTATAAAAAAAAAAGGTGTACTTGAACCAGCTAAAGGCTATGTCATTATTCAGCAAGGGAAATTATAATTTAGCAAAACTCGCGGCTTGGCTACTACTTAAGTCGTAGCTCGGCATTTATTGTGCTACTTAAATAGCTTAATATAAGAGCATGGAACTTTAAATAAAGAAAATGACAAACCGTTTTCCCAACAACTTTGAATTAAGTTCATAACCATATAACTATGAGTAAATTACAACATATGGCTGATAGCAACGGCCATTATACATTTCAAAATTCTATGGTTGAATTTAATTGTGATATTCAATGTGAAAGTTCCGTATCCTCTATAGCCCATACAGAATATGATTAATAGTAAACATGTGCAAGTTTATTTATAGATCCATGATTTTTTGGGTTTAGGATTATGTTCTTATTTAAGGATTAGTGAGTAGATTTGAGTATTATAGATTTTATAATATTTAGAAAATCTGATATACATGAGTGATATTAAACAATTCACATAGCTACACTAAACATAAAAATATAAATATATCCATAATTGTAAACAAGTTAATTTTCATATTCATGATAGTAAAGTTTTACAAAATTAATTTTCAGATTCATGATCTTCATGGCTTATGATATGCCAAGTGACCTTTTGCTGTTTTCACTATTAATACTTGAAAAAGAGTCTTTATGGCTTTCATAATTGTAGCCTTTCTTTAATAAAGCAATTCGCAGATCAATAAAATTTGAAATCGAACTTTCTATAGTTTAGATGTAATTGTTTTTTATTACGACGAATGAATCTGATCAAGATGGAAACATTACATCGTATCGTTCGCCTTTTGAATAGGTAGAAACAGAATAAGTTTGACTACAAATTGAATTGAACCACCAGAATACAGAAACAGTTTGCTCCAAGAGAAAAGGCAACCTTGAATTAAATTTTTTGATTAAGCTAAGTCTAGGATGGGGTTTGCAGCTTATTGGATAAAAGAAGACTGATGGATCCATAATGGAATGCTTATATGGTGCTAAGCTGGGTGAATCTTAAGGCTTTTTTTGGGAAATTTAATTTCCCAAGAAAGCTTCATCCTCCAGCCCTATAACCGGGTGGAGAATAAACCACATACCATCCAAATGATTTACCCTCCATGAGTAGCTGGAAATATTTTATATACATATGACAATTCGCGGGTTAAACAATGGTAGATATGAATACTGCAATTGAAAGTACAAATTATACTTGAAAACCCATAACCCATATGCATCGGTTTTCCTAAAGGGTGTCACAGACTGTAGGCGCAAAGGAGAGCGTGTTTTCCCCGTTGTCATACAGTATTTGATGGTTCTGCTGCTGAATATTACCAAATATGGATAAGCCAGAACTCGGTAACATGGCAAGGCAGATTATGCCACTGCTATCAACGTATATATAATTCTCTTGAGCCAAATTGTAATCTGCTCCTTTGAAGTGTAAAGTCATGGTGGGAAAACTTGTTGTTGAAGAGCCACTGTAACAGAGGTCCAGTCCGATGGAAGACCCATCGGCCTGGGGGAGATTAATGGCGGACTCCACAGCTTTTTTAACACTATCATAACCAGCCTGTGCCAGATATGTGACTGTTGTTCCAGAGTCTATGATAAGCCCACCATTGCCATTGGATTGAAGATCAAAAGTACCAGCAGGGATATCCAATAATTTACCACCATAGCTAATTCCCTCCAATGACAGATAGTAGAAAGTTGGCTGAGAGCTGCTTTGAATCAGAGGAGTAGAGCTGAAAGTATTGGAATTCAAGCTAGCACCCTGTCCTATAAGCAGGGGACTGGTTTTGGAACTTGAATCAGTAACAGACACGAGACAGTAAGAAAACTTGTTACCCACAGATGGGCCAATCTGTGAGATGAAGGAAAGGGGGCCTCGCCCGAAGCCTACTAATCCACCCCCTTGGCCAAAGCCACTGCCTTCATTGTCAGTGCCACAACCAAACGCAATTTTGGGAACTTGCTGAGAAGAAAGGGTAAATGTCTCGTATCCAAGGATCCCCTGCGTGGAGGAGTAGTCACCATAGGTATACAAATATTCACACTCTGCACTCTTGCAATCAAACATTGGCAGAGCCTGGCACAGAGAGCTTGAACAGGGTACCGTACTGTAAGTTGAAGACTTGGAAGGATCAAAGATTGGAGTTGGCTGCTTATAGCAAAAACTGCAGGGCTTGCACTGCGTCCATGTCAGGTCACTGCCAGTGTCAAGAATTGCAGAATAGGCTAAAGATGGAGTACCAATTGCTATCTGCATCAAGAATTCTCCAGTTCCTGCACTCACTGCAGAAGCCACATCTTTATCGGCCAATTTATCAGTCTCTGGAAGTATAGACAACTGCAGCTTTTCAAGCCTCTCTTGACTGCGTTGCAGTGCTCGTTTGA
Source organism: Pinus albicaulis (assembly GCA_034641835.2). Lineage (NCBI taxonomy): Eukaryota > Viridiplantae > Streptophyta > Pinopsida > Pinales > Pinaceae > Pinus > Pinus albicaulis. Next base: position 1,493,778,500 of record CM076575.1, on the reverse strand, counting down.
ATCGCTCAGTAGATGTAATGTTGCCTGGAGAAATTGGGGAGTGCAGTGAATCTCTGTGGACAAGCTCTATTCTCAATCCAATAAGAGGTTCATGAATTGGAGACTTGTATAGATCCCTGCATTGCATCAAATGAAGCATACAGAGCAGTAGCAAATGAATAAGAAAGCGTTTGTTGGGATTAGCAGGAGATATAGCTGATTGTCCAGCCATGTCTCGTCTATAGGTATTTTCTAGGGAAAGGAAATGAGGATGGCCTAACTGGAAGATTCAATGGAAAGATTATGTGCTATTGTAGGGGGGATGCACTGTATTTATTGGAGGCCACAAGTCCGTATAATGTTCCTCTTTCAGGTAAATGGAAGAATCTATTCCACCTGCAGTAGAGTAGTACCACTTTTTCAGGTAAATTGAAGAATCTATCCCACCTGCAGTAGAGTAGTACCACCCTTAGTACTTAACATAAACCTATATTTTTATTCTTCTGATTTGATTATTCTGGCTTGAAATTTAATAATTTGACAAATTTGAATATGGCCTAGTTTTCTGGTTTTTGCCTTTGGAATTCACCGATATGGTTTTTTAAGATTTTGAATTCTTTTAAATTTCTTTATAGGTAAATGTTTATGTGTATAATAAGAAACAGAATAGATGGTGATAGGGTGTTTGGTGGAGTTTTCAAGTGATTTTGATGACTTTGTGGTATATAGGACATTAAGTTAAAAATGGGCAAAAATCTAGTCATGCTAAGTGTTGGTGTGGCCCAGGCCAGATACAATTCTCTAGTGATTTTGATGGCTTTGATACCTGTAAGTCATGGCTCAAACCACAAATTAATAATACAGTGACTCACATAAACTAGCAAACAAAAAATGGAATCATATATATATTTTTTTTGTTTCTTTGTTATTGATATTTTTATTTTTTTTATTTAATTTTTTTTTTGTTTATCTATCAAGTTGTATGTGATCCTCCAGCCTTGATTTGTGGCTTGAGAAACTTCGACCCAAGGGCATCTAATCTATCAAAGTCACTGGGGATGGCTCCCAGAAACCTTGACTAAGAGCATCTAATAGTCACCTGGGAATCGCACCCAGCCTGGGCCACACCTCTAAGCTAATTGGATTTTTTTAGCATGTTTCTTCCCCTAGCACAAAGCACAACCATTCCTATGAAGTTTGCCTGAGTCACCTTGTTATCTAGGCTAACCCTCAACCAATTATATTAATAAGACTGTACCCATTTAAAATGTTTTTTTAATATATATAAATATATACATAAATTTTACATATTAATTATATATATATAAATTATAACTCAAATTTAAAATTCCAATCCATCTTTCGAAAATAAAGATAAAGATGGGTTGGAAATACCCAAAACTAAACTAAAGATATATCATTATCAAATTGCTCTTACAGTCCATGAATCATAAGATGTAAATGCTCAAAATTTTCAATACTATTTTTTAACTACTTCTTTGATGCGGATATATTGCATTATACGGTGTTGGTTTGATCTGGTTAAACATTTCCATCTATCAGCGCCGATATTGCTCCAGTGCCATAAAATTTTGATGTAATGTATGCCACCTAATCATATGTGATTTTTCCCCCCGGTCCGCTAACTAATGTTGATATTCTACCAGAATCAAACTACCAAAGTATTTACATTTTTTACTATAAATATAAATCTATTTAATACCAACAATAAATCTATTTAATACCAACAACTTATTAAACCAAAGAAACACGCTATTTATATTTTATTATAAATATAAAATTATTCATTAAAAACCTTTAAAAAAAAAACTTAGTCATGTTTTTTTATATATTTTTAAAATCAACGAAGAATGATATTTAAGTTTTACCATATAAATTTTTAAAAGTTGAATGTTAAAATTATTTCCAATTTAATGAGACTTTTTCAAAATTTGTTTGATTTAATTTTCTGATCTCATTTGTTTAAAATTTGGCACATATTCATTGAAAACACAAGTTTGACGGATAAACTTTGTACAATCTAAATGCTATAGGGGTTTTTCACTACGGTGAATCCATATATGAAGTAAAAAAAACCAATTTAAATAACACAAATCAAGATTTCACCTCAAATTTTTCCACAAGATTCCAGCAAAAAAAATCCACTAGAAACTCCAAAAAATCACATTAAAAACAACTCTAAATTATTTTACTAATTTAAAAAAAATTATATAGTTTTCAATTCCTTTTACATTTTTTTCCAATTAAATCTATGTATGTATTTAATAGTAATGTTAAAATTATTTTACTAATTTAGAAAAAATTACATGGTTTTCAATTCCTTTTACATATTTTCCAAATTAAATAGCACTAGCAATTGCACCAGGAGGTGCAAAGGAACGCTGAAAGGAAACCTCCCAATGATGCAAGGGGGGAAAAGAAGGCAGATGTTGAGTTAATTCTTCTCCAACTCCTCCTAGGAGAACAGAGGGAGAAGAATAAATGGCTTCAAGGGACTGAAATCAACCGAATTCACTATCATGCCGTCTCTAGTAACATAGCAATGGAATGTAGGCTTTCGGGAGGGCGTATACTTGTTATTGCTTGGGGTTATGGTCTAAGAAGTTCGAACATCAAAATATAATGAGAGGATATTGCCTTTTAATAAAGTTTACAAGGGAAGGATTTCTATTAATATTCAAGCACTTTATAAAAGAGAGAGATAGCCTCTGTGCATTATTCAAAGGATATTCAATTGTTTTTTATTATTATCGAATAAATTAAATGTTAAAAGTAATTAAATAATAATTAAAGTTTGAATTTATATATTTATTTTATTTTTAATAATTACATGCTATGATAAGAAAATATTTCAAAACCAATAAAAAAAAAGAAAAATAAAAGTAAAAATTAATTAAATAAATAAATAAATAGAAATAAAATAAAATAAAGATATAATTAAAATTAAAAATAAAATAGATAAAAATAAATAAATAAATAAAATAAAATAAAATAAATAAAAAATTAAATTCTTAATTACAAAAACAAGAATATAATTAATAAATAAATAGAAATAAAATAAAAAAAAAAGATTAATAAATAAATAAATAAATAAATAAACAAAGAAATAAATAAAATGAAAGAAAAATAAAATTACATAAATAACAAATGAATAATATTAAAATTAAAAATAAATATTTTTATTAAAATAAATATAAATATTTAAAATTCAAAATATAAAGTTTGATTATGTGGTTTACTTTTCCCTGGCATTGTGCGATCAAAATGGAAGGCATATCTCACTGGATTTAACAAGCGCACCTCAAATCTCATGCATAATTCATGAATTTTACAAAGACAATGGCTCCATGAACCAATATGGACCAATGAATGTACTCCTTTCAATCCGAGAAAAATAGGGAAGGTGGGCGTCAGTCCGCGCCCCAGGGAGAGATTTGGTGTGTGCCCGGTCACGTAACTCTCTCTGCAATCAAGGCTGGTGCAAATGGCGCAAGGTGGAAGAACAAGCAACAACTGAAACCAATCGAATTCACTAGCATGCCGTCTCTGGTAACATAGCAATGGAATGTAGGCTTTCGGGAGGGCGTATACTTGTTATTGCTTGGGGTTATGGTCTCAGAAGTTCAAACATCAAAATATAATGAGAGGATATTGCCTTTTAATACAGTTAACAAGGGGAGGATTTCTATTAATATTCAAGCACTTTATAAAAGAGAGAGATAGCCTCTGTGCATTATTCAAAGGATATTCAATTGTTTTTATTATTATCGAATAAATTAAATGTTAAAAGTAAATAAATAATATTTAAAGTTTGAATTTATATATTTATTTTATTTTTAATAATTACATGCTATGATAAGAAAAGATTTCAAAACCAATAAAAAAATAAGAAAAATAACATAAAATCAACATTAATTCCATACTAATTTGATAATATTTAATTAAATATTTGAACTTTGTGTTTTCTCTTCCTGTTTGAATGTGAGAAAAGGATTTATCGACAAACTTATTTCATTCTTTCATTGCCCAACATTAAATGCATTTTATGTGTTTTATGTTGACTTATGCTAAAATACACCTCATTTGAATAAATATGGGACTTGGACATAATCATGATCACAAAGAACTCAATTGTGTTGTCCTCGAATTTAAACTGCAAATCTATATGAGATCAACATCATCGAACTTTAACACATGCAAAGTCTTACACCATTTATCACATCAACTAAAAGACTATATTTTCATAATTAGAGGATATGGTTTCTCGATATTTTCAATGAAAAGCACCCTAATGGGTTAAGCGCTCATATGTGAGCGTTCAAACGTTCGAAAAACAATTATTATTTTTTTATTTTTTTTTATTAAATGTATTATTTATTTCCCATCATTTTTTCGTTGACAACCCTATCACATGGGCATCACGGGGAACATCTTATTTTTCTATTATAGCCCCTACTCTCTAGCGTAGTTGTGACAGGTGTGTATTTGCGTTTGATGTACAACATTTATGTTGAAATATTACCTTTACCTTTACTTGGCGACAGTGACTCAGACAAATAGATGAGAAGATAAGAAAGACGGATTTGTGGGCGGCCATCCTATTGTAGACCTTAATTCCCAAAGTATTATAGAATTATTAAAATTTGGGTGACAGATAATAGAATTTGGGTGACAGAAATTATTCTTTCATTTTCTTTTGTCCACAAATTCCGGTATTAAGAATTTTGCTAAAATCTACAATGGACTAGTCAGATTTTAGATTTATATGGGCGGTTCATAAATCCGTTGACATACGAGAATGGAAAGAACGTTCGATTTTATGGAGGGCGGTCTCATGGTGGCCATTGCAGGGATCACACTGGTCGCATTACTGCACTATACTAAATTCCTATTATTCCCCAAGGGGGAGCATACTCTGTGCACGCCTCCCTGCATACAGAAGCAGAAGCTTAATCTGTTGAGGAGCAGAGGATACACACATTTATATATTTTGGAGAATTTTGGAAAAAAATTTGTGTAAATGATTTTTAATCCTTACAATCTAATATATGTCCAACTTTTTTGGAGGACACTCACTCATCATCAAGAACAAGAAAAGAGTGTCTGCCCAAAACATTGGAAGGACAGGTGAAGTGTCTACCTCAAAACAGAGTGTCCACTCTGTGCAGGGATTAGAAATCTTTTATACAAATTTTCAGAAGATTCTCCACAACCTGAACAACTGTGAAAATATATACTACTACCTTATATATACATTCATCCATAAGAGTTCATGTTGCAGTAAATTACTCATGTGTATACACCCGGATTGATGATAATAACAACGCGGAGCAAGTTGATGAGAGCCAAGGCATTGACTGCTTTCTGCACAGACGTGTAATCCCCCACACCTGGTTTCTTGTCGACTGTGACATAGAATGTGGGAAGAAACTTGTTCTTGGCTGTCCTGAATATGGAATGTTTCAGGCTGCCCATTTGCCTCACCCATTTCATGAATGCCTGCTCGATCATACGGGATTCTGTGGCATTCATGGCAAATGGCATTGGAGGGCTAATCTTCCTGGTATGATGTCCATGCCCATGACCCTCATCCATGTCCATAACATTCATCATCCCTGCGATCGCCACTAGAATGCAAAAAGTCTGCATTGTGATCAATGTCAAGGTGCAGTTCATAAAGGTAAGTTATCATAAATTCAATCGATTAGATGAAAGCTCAAAAACTCCCCAGGCTATGAATAGAGTAACATCCATGCGAAATTAAAAAACGCAGACAAAAACAATAAAAGAGAAACTGCAAATCCCTGCGTCATCACTGCAGAGACCTCCGATCTCCATGTAGCAATGTGGACAAATGACTGCATAAAAATGATGGCACAGCTACGTTCTCGTGAAGAGACAAAGCTGGCACAAAGCCGGTATTATATATCTATCACGCCACAGTTCCTACTAATTGCCTTTTCACACAGAGAAGGGCGCTGGGTTGAGGGCGAGAGTCATGGCCCATTATTGGACACCTCCATTTGCTGGATGCCAAGCGACCTCTTCACCAGACGCTTTACCACCTGGCCCAGACCTATGGCCGCATCATGCTCCTCAAATTCGGCTCTCGCAAGGTTCTGGTAGTGACTTCATGGGAGCTAGCCAGGGAGTGTCTCACCACGCACGACATGAACTTCGCCTCCAGGCCACGATCTGCGGGAGCCGAGCATATGGGTTACAATTGTAATCTCCTTGGGCTCGACGCATATGACCGGCGGACTCAGAAACCGCGCAAGATGTGCACGTTGCAGTTTCTATCTCCTTCCAGAGTGGAGGCGTCCATGAATATTCGAACAGAGGAGATGTTAAAGTTGGTGCGTCTCCTGTTCAAGAGATGCACGAAGATGGGAATTAAAGAGCGTGAGGCTTCGGCTGTTGTGAACATCAGAGAGATTGTGGTGGAGCACAGGCGGAGGGATGAGTTTTTGCAGAGAGCGATAGATAACAGCCGCCTGCGACTTGACAGCAGCACGGGCCAGTTTGTGGATGCGTGGCAAATAGCCTGACGGGAACTGTCAAATTTTGAGTGGCGGTAAGAACGATGAGAACCCGCTCTCATTGGCTGAGCGAAAAATCGCATTCGGAAAGCCCATAAAGGGAACGCTTTCAGGGTAATTATAATAATAAATAAAAACTAAATAAATATTAAAAATAAAAATAAAAATAAAAACTATTAATGGGAGTTAGAAGCCTGGTAAAACTAACCCCTGTCTGAAAGGAAAAAAACAACCGGAAGAAGGCTCTCCTAAATTTCAATAAGTCGTTTTACGACGTATCCAATTTAGCGGGAAGAATAAGAGCCATTAACAGTAAGGGTTGAACCTCCTCTCATTATGCATGCTTCATGTGAAAAACATAAAACTATAACATTCAAAGAAACATGTTTCAATACGATGACTTGCAATTATCATATAAAGAATATAATCTATAGGTAATAATCTGCAGCTTGAGATCTTCAAGGATACAAATCCCAATTTAATATTTAGCGGCGTGAATGTTGATCTCCAATTTTTATCCCCTCCTTTTATATGAACGGTTATCTCGCAAGAAACAAATCAAATTATATGCTCAGAGTATTTTCGTTGTAGTTGCACTTCTCATCTCACATATATGTTTACAACAGTCAGCAAAGTCGTATGTATCACGCCATTATGATGTAAATAAATCAGAGACCTTAAATACCTAAACAATCCCACTTCGAATTTTGCATTCTCTATATGCAATTATATGTAATTCAGTAATCTAAAATATAAAATTTTCAAGGATTGAAGATGTGGAAAACAAAAGGAATTAGAAATGTAGCTGATTCACCCTCACATTACTCAGTATCGGCAGTTAAATAAATGAGACAAGTAGTAATAAATGACAGAGTTTAACTGAACTGGGATTTAATTAATTGAACTGAAGTAAAAACTTGCCGCTATTTTTTCTAACAAAAATAAGTTTTTATTTTATTTTTAAACAAGGCTATAAGTAGCGACTATCTACCCCTTAATGTAAATATAGAAATGTTAGAATTTGAGTTTGAGTATGTTTATGAGTAATTGTTTTCAGTGCATTGTTAATTCACTTAGTAAGAACATATGGATAACATTTTAAAAATAAAAAAATAAAAATACTAAATCATTTTAATTTTAAATAAAAATAAATGTATGTAAAGTTTGAGAAATTATGATTAATATAAATATGAAGAAAAAATTAAAAGCTAGCATTAATAATAATAAAAAATTATATAAATTGTTTAGAAAACTCATGGATTAATGTTTAGTTGCAATTTTCGTATTTGATTGTATCATCAGAAGTAAAAAAATTAAAATTAAAAATTAAATTCTTTTTTAATAATAATTTTAATCTAAATGGTAAAGCATAAAAAAAAAATATATATATATATATAATGAAAATAAGTTAAAATATATTTTTAAAATATCAATTTATTTTCACAATTATCATAGAATATTTCTTTTAACCCTTTACTAAACTTTAATAAATATAATAATAATGTACATCTATTTTGGAAACTGCCATTAACATTGTGAGCTATTCCAGTCTTGACTCTCAAGTGAGAAATGTTCATATGTGCCCACGAAATGGCTAAGTGTAGCCTGTGGGATGGTGTACGTTTTGAGCAATAAAACACATGTGCTATCACGATTCTTTAGCGGGTGCTATCTTGACTGCTCAAGAACTCCCTCGAATGTTGTGTATATCGGTTGGTTCCTGTAATGATTACCTCGAGTATGTTGAAAAACTTTTGCAGTGAACAGTACCAACTCATGCCAGTGGAGCTTGTTCGTAAATTTTAAAAATTATTAAAACTGCCATCTATATTTTATCGGATGTAATAGCAATTGCCGTCCTAACACATGCAACGCGACTTGACAGCAGCACGGCCCAGTTTGTGGCTGCTTGGCAAATAGCCTGACGCCAACTGTCAAATTTTGAGTGGCGGTAAGAACGATGAGAACCCGGTCTCATTGGCTGAGCGAAAAATCGCATTCGGAAAGCCCATAAAGGGAACGCTTTCAGCGTAAAAATATATTAATATGAAATTATTTATTAACACTTAAAATTCAATAATTTTAATAATAAATATAAATAATATTATAGTATTTATTTTATATTTTATCCATTGAAAATTTAAATAATATATTAGATATTATAATTATTTAAAACAAAATGATGATGAGGTGGTTACCGTCTTTTAAAACCAATGTGGTCTATCAGACTTTAAGAGAGGAGAAAGAATCTAAGTTTGGTTTTTCAAAATCTTGTTTTTATGGTTAAAGAGAAGGGAAATAACTGCTCCAAGATCGTTATAGGTGGGCTGGCTTAATATGTTGGCTGGCTTAATAGGTCAAGAAGATTGGAAGTGTGACATATGGTAGGGAATTGAGAGCGAATGTTGATAAGAGTCGAGCGGTCTAAAAGTAAGTGCTTTTCATCTTCCACCTGCTTAGAATCGCAAATCTGACAAATTCTATTGTTCCAAGGGGTCTTGGGAATAGACCACCATCGAGTCTCACTTCAAAGCTCATGGGAATTAGTTCTTATCTTAGCGATGTTCATTTTTTTCTTATTGCTGGACAACACAGAGTGATAAGTCTGATTATCAAGGGTGGGTTTGATCACTTCCTTATAGTATCTTAGCTTCCATTTACCCTCCAACTCTTGACCCTCCCACAAATTGTCTTTAAACTTGTAGGTAATAGTATTTTTGATATTATCTTTGCTTCGCATACTGAGCTCTTCCTTAATTCCCCAATGGTTTAGCCAAGACTTGGAATCCTTATGCCACCCGCACTTGAGGCGAAAGTGAGGGTTTTGACTACAGTTAGAAGCAATTTTGGGGAGCCTTTTTTATTCCATGTTGTCAAGCTTCTTCTTATATATTAGATATCTAAACATAGTCATCATTTTAATGTGGACAAACCCGATTCGATCAAGAGGATAGGATAGGGAGTATTTCCCTTGATCTTAAGGTTATAGGTTAGGAATTTCTTTTGAATCATCTCAATCTTCCTCCATGACTCTCTGGATATACTACAACCCCAAACTTCACATCTGTATAAGACAACAGGGGTGACAAGAGTCTCAAAGAGGAACCTCTTTTTACTCCAAATGTAAATATCGACCAACTTATAATTGTTTTCAAGCTCATAATAAGCTTTCAAGCCCCCAATAATCCTTTTCTCGATGCTATAATTCTAGTTGAGATGATGAGGGAAGTCAATGCCCAAGTACTTATAAGAAGAAACCTTCTCTAAGCACTGTTATTATACACAAAACTACCATGGGTGATCTTTTTGTGTTTAATGATCATGACTTTAGTCTTGTCGGTATTAACTATCATACCCATCTTGGAGCAGTAGTCATAAAAAATCTAGAGTTGCTTGTCAAGGTCATCATGGATTTTTGAAAGAAGAACGATATCGTTGGCATAGAGAAGAAGAGTAATGAGAACACGAGCAAGCTCGGTGCCCTTGCACCCCGCAGATTCCAGACACTCCTCTAGCTTATCGATGTATATGCCAAAAAGTGTAGGGGATATGGGACACCCTTGCTTAACTCCAATATTCCATTTAATGTCTTTAAACCACCCCTCGTTGGTCTTAAGCTTGGTAGTGACAGTCTCGTAGAAACGGATCACAACAATCCTCAGCTCAGGAGGGACCATGATCTCTTTAAGTCTTTCCCAAAGTTTATCTCGAGGGACAGTGTCAAAAGCTTTTCTAAAGTCCACAAAGCAACATAAGAGATCAGATTTGCCATTGTGTCATTCCTTCGTAATGATTCTAAGAGTGACCAGATGGTCAATAGTTAAGTGATGTCCTTTAGCTCTTTTTCCTTGGCTTTCAAGCCAAGGGCTAAGCTTCTTCTCCAAAATGAGCCAATAAAGCTCGATCAGGATATGGCTAACCATAATGGTCTTGTAGTTGGATGGAACACTCTTGTCCCCATTTTTAAATATAGGTACAATATGGCTTTGCATCCAAGCCGAGGGAAGCCATGCGTTAGAGCCAAATTAAGAAGCTTTTGGAGATAAGGAATGAGGATAGATCTTCCCATTTTAAGAATTTCAGCTTGGTATCCTTCAATATTTTTAGCTTTCCCATTAGCGAGGTTATTAATACTAGACTCAATGTCATGAAGAGAGAATACATCTTCCTTAATTGGAGTGATTAAGGTGGTGCCCATAGTGTTTTGAGAGATACAACTTCTTAAAATAATTGTCCCAATTTTATAAAAGAATAGAATAGTTACCTTTAATTTTACCAAAAAAACATTCCCAAAAATAAAAAAATATTGAATTTATCATAATGTTATTAGACATTTTTATTTTATTATTTTAATATTAAAAATTATTTTTGCTTTATGTGTATTAAAAATTAAATTGTCATAAAAAGGTGTAATGTTCAGATGAATATAAATATATTTTGGGTTATAATTATTAATTGTTAATAGATTCGATTTGCCAAATTAGGGTGTGATTTAAGATATAAGGATTTAAGCATCATATTTAATTTAGTTTATTTTATTTCTTAATATGGATTTTAGGTTTATCTTCTTCATTACCATAAAGCTTTGAATTTGAATATTCATACATAAAGAAAATCATCATTATTATAATCATAGTAGTAGTTCAAGGTATTTAATATATTTCTAAGAATATTATGGGTTTTCAATTTTCTTAGCTTATAAGAAAACTTGATTAATTTATTAAGTTATATAAAGAATATAATTTAAAGATGTAAACGTTTTTATGGTACAAAACTATTTATAGATATTTACATCTAACTTTAGATTAATATATAATTTTTTTTATGGTATAAAACTATTTATAGATATTTACATCTAACTTTAGATTAATATAGAATGTTTAATAATAATAGAAATGTTAAAGTTGTTGAATAGCTTTTTATATTTAAATTTTATCAAAATTGTAAATTTTAATTAATGAAATTGTTATTTCAATGAAAAATAATATAATTTTAAAATTAATAAAATGTCATTTTTAATGTTTTTGTTAGGGGTGTCCAATCACCACGATAAGTGGGAGGGGAGCTGTTAAGGCTTGTCTGGTTCCCAGCCATGCGGTCGCTGACTCACCACCCTCCCACACGCGAGTGGTAAAGAGCCTCGGGGCAGGCATTCTCACAATAGGTAAGTTTATTATTAAGCGCAAGATGGAAATCGTTTAAAGCGTTTGGTTTCTGCGAGCGATGGTGAAGGTTGACGTTGTGGTTTGTGCAGAAGAGCATCTGCTGGCCCTCAAGCCCTGGCTTGAGCTCCATTGGCCTGAGATGAGGAAGGTGACAAGTCCGTCGGGCGGTGGTGGTGAGAGGTTGGTAGCCAGGAGGCATCCCGGCAATGGCATGGGAACGTGCACGCTGCACTAGAAGGCGGACGAAGGTGGTGGCGGTGAATTTAGAGTGGAGAACGCGTCTTTGGACGGGATATTTAGGTTTTCAGCCTGGGCGTCTTCTCAAAATCTTTGGACTGCACAAGAGCAATTCCTCTATGGCCCAGTCCCTGGGTGGTTCCGCCTTGAGCTCATGGAATAGTCCGGCTCTCCTGCAATACAAATCTGTGGGTGGTGGAGCTTTTGCACCTCCTTGGATGACAATGTGGAGACTGGTGGTGGTCGTGTGTGTCTCGTCTACATGGCTCGGGACGCGGTTAGAGACAATCTCAATTGAGGGTGCAGGGGTGGAGTGTGGGTTTCACAGGCCGAGGGAATTGGAGCGACTTGGCGTTGCAGCCTAACACAATGAGTTGAAGAGGAGGGTGTATGTATGTCGAGAGAATGTGGTCGGGATCAGCGTGGTGGTTTTGGACCAGGTATGGACAATCGCGAGGTACCAAGAGACCTGAGCTCCCACTCAGAGTCTACAGAGAGCTAGCATTCAGCAGCGTCCATGGCAGTTTCTCCGGCCCAATCTCCAGGCTAAATTGAGGCTCCCGCCACCCTTGAATCCATTTCCGCTTAGCTCCAGCAGATCCAACTCAATTTGGACACTCTGCGTGAACAAAGGTATGGTGATCGAAACAAATTAGTGGCCTACATCAATGTTGTCCAAAACTTGTAGACAGAGACCTTTGAGGCTCTGGAGAGTCTGCACCATTTACTGAGGCGCTCCCAACACCACCTCCGAGCCTTGGAAACCCAAGTGGATCACATCAGCTACAACATGCACCATCAGAATTGTCTCTTCGCGGGTCCTCCTCATCGCCCCCTGCACCCACCCCCATTATGATAGTTTCGGTATGTTTTTTTGTAATTTTGTGCTGCAAATAACCAAGTGCTTTGAATGCCTTGGCAAGCACCCAAGTTCTACAAGCAATCCATGCTTTCTGAGTTGATTGAATGTAATAAAGCCATGGTGACTCCTACTATAAATTTTGTTTCTGATATGATAATATAATACAAACTTTGATCGACAAAAAAAAAATGTTTTTTTTTAAATGTAGAAATAGTCTAAAAATAATTAAGGTTAATTTTTAATATAAATTGTATCTAATGTTTATGTTTAATATAGATAATTTCATTAATTCTAAATAATTTGTATTTAATTTTATTAAAATATTTGAGAAAACAAATTTAAAGATAGTTTTTTTTTTAATGATATATATTTTAAAAATATTCAAATTTCTAATAATTATATATATATATTTTATAAAATTTGGACATTATTTTTTATATTTAAAACATTTTTTATCTTAATTTTATAGACATAGAGCACACTAGAGCACAATCTTATCCTTTCCAAACAAAAATTGCTATATAGTTTTCCATGCACTGTTATATTACTTTTATTGCTTTAATGCATTATTAAGATTTTTTGACATTTTTTCGGTCAGCTTGAGAGGATTACATCTTCTTCAGGTCTAGTATATCACCTCGATCCGACTTTACATCAATCAAAGAATGCTTTAACAGAACACCTTATCACCATCTATCCAGTGACCGGGTAATCTTTTCTAAAAAAATATAAATTTGGAAATGGCCCTCTCATCAGCCTAAGCGGAAAAATAGCCATCAGTCAATTTTTAGTTGTTATTCCCCAAACGAAGGAATGGACCAGCACCAAACTCCATGCTAATGATTCAATTTTGTAAACCACTGAACAATTTCCCTTCTCAGACCTTTCCATCTCAACAATTTGAAAATTGAAGCTTGCAGAGATTGCATTTCAACTGCTTGACGGCAAATAAAAGAAACAGGAGAGAAGAACAAGTGGTCAGTATTGACATAACGTGTGGTTTCAGGTTTCCTATTTTGACGTTAATTAAAGAATTGGGTCTGTTAGGTTGCCCAGCGACCCCCGGGATGACGATCCAACTGACATGGGGTCACTTATAGTACCCGCCTTGTCCTCTTCAAATGTTCTCACATCCACAATGAAATGAAGTAGTGAGAGATTCTAATGGTGGGGCTGCGCACAATACTGTGTAGGAATCTCAGCCATGACTATTGAGCTTTCAAATGAATATACGGCCAACTAACCCTTCGTTTTCTCCATAATAAAAGCCTTGAATAGTTGAGCGTCCTTTAAAAAATTATCTCACAGTCAACTATTTGGCCGCCGTGTATTTCTACAAAACTGAGAATTATTTACAGAAGATTCCACAGTTTGTTAATGAATTTCTCATGGAAGGTGTGGGATCACAATCATACTTTTAAGAATCTTAACATGACCCGGAACGAATTAAAATGGGCGTCGGCATCAAATTTGACTTCTGCACATTTTTTTGCGATAAAATTTGTTAACCATGAAAGTTCAACGAATCTTTCGATGTGAAAAATTGGTTTTATTAAATATACAGCTGGATTGATGCGTCCAGCAGTCGAGCTGGATTGATACCTGAATGCGTGATTTAGGCCACTGAATAGGTAATAGTTGGAATATTTTTGGAAATTGAGTTATATATATATATATATATATATATATATATATATATATATATATATATATATATATATCTATATGAAAGATATGAATCCGAATTTTTTAGATTCAAAGGAAATAGGTTAAAACTTTGGTAATGATAGATGAAGTTTTTTTTTTAAATATTTGTGTAAATGGAAAGCAATTTTACTAGTAAAGTTAAATTAAGATGGATTTTTTAATCGTTAAATAAATAAATAAATATTTATATATATATATATATATATATATATATATATATATATATATATATATTAATTTAGTATTTTAAAATATATAATTAAATTTAACACTTGAAAAAATTTAATATATTTAAATATTATAAATTACATGACAAAAAATCTATACTACATTACAAATAAAATAAAAAATAAAAAATAAAAAAATTTAATAAGTAAACTAAGTAATTATTTATTTATATATATTATTTTTAATTGTAAAAATTGGATTCGAAGATGTCTTTAAAAAAAAATTGATATATTGTGATTTTTACGCTAATGGTACGTAACATTTAGGCATGAGTTTTTTTAATTAGTCCTATGATTGAGATATCCACGTAAGGTGGCTTGACGTTCGATGTAATCATTGAGGGATAAGGAGAAGAATATCACAATAAATTTAACAAAGTTAGTTATATATATATATATATATATATATATATATATATATATATATATATATATATTAAGTATTATAATATTTTACATAAAATATAATAATAATTATTATTTATATTATTTTAAAATTTGAATAAAATAATTATTAGATTTTGTAATAATTAGTTTATTTAAAATTGGATACAGAGTTGTTTTTAATAAGATTTTTTGGAAGTTTTTGGGATTTTTTCTGATTTTTTTTTTAAAATTTAGTAGTTATTTATTGAAATTATAAGTTTGATAGGTAATCACTGTATAATTAAACTAACTAAAAGATTTTTCAGAGTGCTGAATCTAGATATACAATAAAAAAACCAGTTTAAATAACACAATTCAAAATTTCACCTTAATTTTTTTAGCCAAATTCCAACACTAAAAAAATCTAAAATAATTACACAAACACAACTCCTTTAATATATAAAATCCCATTTAAAATTATCCATATTCCTTCTAGGTACGTTTTATATTGAATCTGAAATGTGAAGACAACTCCTTTAATATGTACATTTTATATTGAATTTGAAATGTGAAGACAACTCCTTTAATATATGAAATCCCATTTAAAATTATCTAGATTCCTTCTTAGGGTACGTTTTATATTGAATCTGAAATGTGAAGATAAATTTATGTATGGCACGGTAAAATTCTTGGAGTTTGGAGTTTGAGTATTGACCTTTTGCTTAGATATCTTAATGATCTAAGGTCGTTATGGTTAGTTAGACTTGGAATTGGAGTAGGCATAAGGTTGGTGAGATGAATAGGAGTTGTAACAAATTTAATCCGACTTATCGTAAAGAAGAAAATTGGAGGCGAAGTTCTAATTTTTAGTTATTTGTTGAGTTAGTTTTTAGTTTTCTAATAATTTTTATTAGTTTAAATAAGTTGGTATGACTCGGTTTTATGTAATTATTTTTAAATATAAGGATACAGTTTTCATTGAAAAGGATTTGTGATGAATATTAATGTGATGGCATGGTATGACTCGGTTTTATGTAATTATTTTTAAATATAAGGATACAGTTTTCATTGAAAAGGATTTGTGATGAATATTAATGTGATGATTAAAAATGCAATTTTATGCCAGTCAACTAGATTTGAAAGTAATTGAGAGGTTTATTAGGATATTATTGTAAGATTTTTTCTATTAGCTTTTTGTCCTACATGATTGCTCCAATATGCACTTGACATTAATTATTCATTAAAATATTATTGTAAGTTTTTTCTTTTTCATGATTGCTTCAATATGAAGTTAACATTAATTACTGATTAAAATATTATTGTAAGAGTTTTTCGTTTTTCTCGTTGCTTTTTATTTAACATGATTTGTTCTTCATGGATTGATATTAATTGTCCATCAATGATTTATCATTTAATCTAGACATGCTTGTTGGGTTTGGGATTTATGGAGTAAATATTGAGATTTGTGGCTAATTTATGATTGGAAGTAGAATGAAAGGTATAATAATTTTGTAATTTCTAATGTATCATGTATGGAATTCATTGTGGTATATTAATAGTTTTCTTTTTTCCATTGTGTTTATAAGGGTTTTTTTTTTAGAATGCTCTTGAATGTTTTTTTTGGCACTTAGTTATTTCCTCTCTTTTTTTAAATGTTAGAACTCATTATTGATATATCAACAAGGAAATAGAATTAAGGAATGCCAATATCATCAAATCAAGAGCTAACTCAAATTAAAGGACCCTTGTGCATTATTTATATGGAGAACCAATGTAGAGATAAAACTATTGAAGTAGCACAAATGAATTCTTAAACCATTGAGTTCTTATGGTTCTTATGTAGATTCCACAATTCCAGTAATGTTAATGACAGCCACTATCATGTATTTTCATGTCTTTACAACCATTTCCTAAAATATAAGCATTGATAAAAATACTCATTGACTTGTTTGAATAAAAGGTTGGTCCCAAGCTAATGATGGCCTTTCATGACACGTTAATGGAAACACTAACATGGAAAAACAACAATATTCTAACTTGGATGGATGATTTGAGTTAATCTCACAAAGGATTTAATTATGGTTTGAAATGATGAAATTTTGAAAATTAACTTTCCAAATATATAATTTTTATTTATACAATTTGTCTATGACTCTAAAATTTGAGTTTTTCTAATAATAGTATATTATATTCCATGCAATGTAATATATATGTTATTGTTAGTGCAAGTGTACATTACATAAATCATGCAAATTCCCTTTAAAAAAATTGCAAAAATGTAGAGAAAACCATGTTTTTATGCAAAGCTACTTTTTCAAAATATATAATGTTAATTTTATAGTTATTTTAAAATGATGAAAGTCACTATATCCTTGAATGTACAAGTCATTGTGTTTGTACATGTTATGGGGATGTTAACTAAAAACATATATATTTAGTTTGTAAATATCAATTTGCACTAATGAAACATATAACTTATTCTAGAAATGGCTAAGGTGATAAAAATTTATAGTAAGAATCAAATTTGTACTTATTTCTAAGATTCTCATATATGTCAAGACATAAATAAATAAAAAATGTTAAATAACATTATTTAAAAAAACTCATACCCTTGGATTTGGACACTCAAATTTATATGTATGTTTAGTTGCGATGATTATATATTTGTGTAGCACATAGAAAAATAATTTCGACAATAAAGATGTTGAGAGGAATTTAGAAAAATAATTTTTTTGTTTTGTTTTTTAACCCAAAGAACTATGCTTTTCATTATAAACATAAATCTAATTCAATGAAATCAACTAACATGTAAGCTAAAGTTTTCACTCTTACCCAAGGAAAAATTGAATGGAAAGACAACACACATGTTTTAGAGAGTATATGCACTACAAAGCATGGAAAAATTATAGAATGTGCACAAAATTTTTGAAATAAGAATTCATAATGAAGGTCTAAACGAATGCAACAGAGGAAGTTTCTAGGCATCTAAGGCTATTAATAACATTTTGAACCACCACAAAGGACCTCAAAGGGTATCCTTGGACTCCAAATGGGGATAGTTTACATTATGATTTTTTGACCATTATGTACGAGTCTATGGAACATGGATATGGTAGGGTATAAAACCAAGGCGTTAGGCCCTAGAGGAAGATTATAGTCTTTTCGGGCCAAAAGTGACACTTTGAACCACTACAAATGAGTAAATGAGTGTATTGTTTTCCTTTAACAAAATATGAGGGTACCACTAGCAATTTTTAGCACTAGATATGGGTATAAGGCCTGTATACATGGCCTCAGTAGAAATCATGTATCTTAGGTTGTAAAATAAGCTTTTAGCCATTTAGGGTCAAGAAGTATGCCTTGAACAACCATGCATGGCCACTTTAGGGTATCATTAGCATACCATTACGAATGTCAATATCACTAGGTAATTTTTAGTATTAGTTATGTATCATAAGGAATAAATCAATGCCTTAGGCCCTAAATAAATCTTTGAGGCATTCGAAACCATGAACAATGCATAAAATAACTACACATTGATTTTGGAGGGTATCCTTACCTCTAAAAAGTATGTTAGTGTTGCCACAAGTTTTTTATAAAAATGAATAGGTTTCAAGGCCTTTTTATGGTTGAGTGGGGAACCTAAAAAATTTATGAAGTAAGACTCTATCCTCAATCCAATCCACTCTTTGGATCCTACCTCTTACTATATTTCCATCTGCACCTAGGCCACCAATGCACTTTTTAATTGGTTCATTTCCTCTACCTTGAGCACCTTCACGCCATATCAATAAACCCCCTTGGGACCTTGTCACATCTACCCTTTGACCATCTTCTTTAGGTCTCTATTATTTCCCCTAGGTTCCTTTACAATCATTTACCCCTATGTTTGGTCCCCTTTAAACCTAGGCTTGGAATTCCCTTATCCAATTACCTTAGTCCATGGCTTCTTATCTATTACTGTAGCTCCAACAACATCCACTGACCCCTAATTCTCTAGAAATTATCACACTAACCTTAAATCTTCAATCAATGAATCAAAAGTCCCCATTAGTTCTTCAACACAATTCCCTTATCACCCATCTCTTGGATCCTAGATCATTTTTACTTTTCCCCCACATCTACCTCACACCTAGACCCCTTTACCCCTAGAAAAATTTCCCACTACACCCATGAAGCCCTAGATAATTCACCATTAGGTCCTAAGAACCCACACTTTAACCATGGACTAGAATAAATTTTACCCCTAGTATCCTCCAGAAATCAACCCCTACATCTATAATTAGAAAATTTTATCCCTTCCCCATCACGCCCCTTAAAAATTAAGCCTAATAATGTGTCCCTAACCAAATCCACCTCTACGACTTAAAATGATCCAAATTGGATTATTATATTGTTTACTGTCCCTTAATTCTTTTAGAGTGGAAAAAATGGAGGAATCAACTCAAAAGACATTTTTTATTGACATTGCCTAGTTTGGAAAATTGGTTTTAAAACCCTTCAAAAGTTGTTTGATGCACCAAATGAAATTTTCTAGGGGTAATAAAACTTTTTTGATTAAGTGATACACAAATTAGAACTATTCTATGCATACATGTCTTTCCAGCGATACAAGAATCGCCTCAATTGGATTCTATATGAAAAATTTAGCATTACGAGTTTTTGAACATGATGTATGATTTTGTGGAACATGGATATGGTTAGGGGAGAAAGCCAAAGAGTTAGTCCGTAGAGGAATATTATAGGATTTTTTGGCCAAGAGTGACACTTTGAACCTCTACAAATGAGTTATTGAGTGTATATTTTTCTCTCTAAAAGAATATATTTGTATCACTAGTATTTTTTAGCACTAGATACATGTGTAAGGGCCCAAGACATGGCCAAGTTATAAAAAATGTACGTTAGGCTCTAAAGGAAGATTCTAGCCATTTCAGGCCAAGAAGGATGCCTTGAAAAAACACATAAGGAAACTTTTGGGTAGCATTCGCCTATTATTTTGGATGTGTATTTCACTAGGTCATTTTTAGTATTAGTTATGTGTCCTAAAGAAGAAAGCCATGCCTTAGGACCTAAAGGAAGCTTTGTGGCCTCCAAAACCATGAAAAATTCCTCAAATAACTACACATTACTTTTAGAGGGTATCCTTAATTCTAAAAAATATGTTAGTGTTGTCACAAGTTTTTGAGCATCAAGAATGGGTTTCAAGGCCTTTTAACGTTGAGTGAGGAAACCAAAATCTCAGATGAAGTAAGACTTTATCCTCAATCATATCCGCTCTTTTGATCCTACCTCTTACTAAATGTCCATCTGCACCTAGGCCACCAATGTACTTTTCAATTGGTTCCTTTCCTCTACCTTGAGCACATTCACACCAAGGTCATAAAACCCCCCTTGGGACCTCAAGACATCTACCCTTTGACCATATTCTTGATCAGAGGCTCAGTATATAAGCCCAAAAATGAAAGTGATCATAATCGATTGGAAAATGAATGACAACGACTGGCCTGTCGCCAGGAATCTGGCGCACTTTGTTTTGTCGAAAACCAATTATGGATGAAGAAGTTATAGCCTTCTGACCGCCGTTTAGAATAGGCAAAATTTTTAAAAAAAATTACAAAACAATGACAGGTTGATGACATGGCAGCCCAATTAGCATGCAGGGAATATTCGTCTTTTTAGCCAAGTGGAACTGTGACAAGTGTCACAACAAAATTCACGAGTTTGATTTGAAAGTGAATTTTTTTTTTAAGGATATCCTTCTAAGGTTGAATTCGATTTTCTTTTATATGAGGGACAACCCAACTAGAGGCTGACACATGGTGCAGCCAGGGGCCACCACGTGTCCCCTCTAGTGGACCCCCTCTCCAAGTTCTGGTTCAAATTTCATATTTATCCTATGGTCAAATTGCAACTTTAGGATATGGGGTCCAAATTAACATTAACCTAAGTCTCGGTTTAATACATTTTATGGTGGCATATTTATTTATACAAAGTTTTCATTTGATATATGGTGAATTCGAAATTCATATTTATGCTAAGGTTTGGATTTAATTTATATGTTGGCACACTTCACCATAGTCCAAAGTTTATGGAGCGCATAACATTTCATAACCCAAAGTCCAAATATATGGTGTGTATTATATAACCCAAAGTTTTAAGAATTTGGTTAATAGACAAGTTACATGGTAATAAAAATATGTATATAGGATGGGCGGAGGGCGAGTTGAACCGGTGACGCCCCCCTCCTAACTCAGAGCTTTTACCATTACACCGACGGGAAGGACATGTTAAACATTGGCGGAGATAATATTATTCAACCGACCTGAAACTCCGACGACGGGAATGGAGGGGGTCACCCCCCTCCCATGCGACCATGCCATATGTCTTATTCCTTAGCGCCATAACAAACGTGCTTAGTGCGTAATTAATATGATTCTTATCCCTCTAATATGTTGTTTAAATTAATTAAACTCACAGTTAAAGATGGCAGAGTTTTAGGAGGCGTCCCCATTTTTGGCGGGCCTGCTATTTTGGTGAGGTTATCTGGAGTCTTCCCCAGTTTTGGAGGAGGATTCTAGGAAAAAATTAAATTGGCCATATCTTGAGAAATTTTTGACAACTTTTGGCTCAGGAAGATTCATTCCCAGCAGATTGTCATGCTTTGACCACATTGGAACAGGTTGCAGAGGAAAAGGAGCAATTCTACAGGTGTTTTTGTAACTTTGAAGAAAATTGAAGGCGAGGGCCACCAGGAAGGAAGGCCATGCCTAGATCACCTGAAGGCCAAACTGAGTGAATGAATAGTCATTTATGATAGATTTTGACATTTTGGACTCATTGGAGTATGTTTCAAGAGCATTTGATGCATGTAAACAACATTTTTTTTTACTATTGAGCTAATACAGAGGCCCAAGCCATGGAAGCTAGACCAAGGTATAGCCTAGGAGGGGTGAAATCCTTCATCAAAACTCTGTGTTGATGGATAAATGGTGATGGTTTTTTGTTATTTATGTTGCTATTGTTCAACATTTGAATTTCATACTTTATGCTCTTGAATTCACTCATAAAACTCAGTTATTTTACCTGTTTGACACACATAAGCAACAAGGAAGCCTATGTACATCAAGCATAAGATAAATAAATAAATTATAAATCTGAAATTGTAATTGGCATAGAAAAACTAACATACATATTCAGATCAAGTTGGTATTAGAGCTTAGTTGAAAGGCAAGGTTATTTTCTTGAAATTTGCTTGAGTTATTTTCAAGTTTAATGGTTGCAAGTTGAAGGGAAGTGAGATCACTCGTTTCCATTTTTCTTGGATTTCAGTGAGCCTATTTTTTTGTGATAAGAGAGGAAGCTAGAATTTGCAGTCCAGGAAACCTCGAGGGTGGTGGTAAAAAACTAGTTTCTTTTCCAAATTTCATGCCCTCCAGTGTGGGTGTGACGGTGTTTGGTGGATTGGTGTGTGGTCTCTATGTGGAGAATTTGGAGGCTGGTCACTGCCCTAGGGGGAGTTACGCTCAAGCATCGACTACTTTTTCATCATTTGTTGTTCAATTTACTGTGTTAGTTTAGTGGGCGATGGTATTTGGTTTTTCTGGTGGTGGAAGTCTTTATCTGGTAGTTGGAGGTGTCTTTGTGCTTCCTTGTGGTGGTGGGAGACGAAATTTGGCTCCTTCGTTGGTGGTGTTTGTTTTCTATAGTGGGGGGTCTGGTCTCTCAACTCTGCACACGGCGGGGTTCCTCGAACTTGGCGAATTATGAATCCCCTAGTGTGGTGTGGGTGTTCTCCCTACCCTGTCATCCATGGCCCTATGGGGGTGGAAGACTCAGAAATAATCATGGCGGCTCCACGCCAGGGTGTAAAGACTGCGGGGCGTGCACGAATCACTAGTGTGGGTGCACATGGGGGTGGTGGAGGAGGTAAGTTGGGGGATAAAAGAGGTGGGGGTTTGAGGGTTCAAAAGTAGAGTCATCAAGGCGAAGGAGGCCGTGGTAGAAAGGGGAATCATGGGTTTGATTGATTTGAGGTAATTGAGGGGCAGGTTATCCAACATTTTTTCCTAGAGAACAGTCATGCACTTATCAACAACCTGATGGAAAGAGTGGACACAACTAAGAGATTTTTTCGTGAGGAGCATACAGAGCAGATGGAAACATTGCACTGAATGCACTATTTTCAATGCCAAGTCCAAGAGAGACTAGTAGTTGTTTGGCGAGGCAAAAATCAACTCACTGAGAAAGTAGAAAAGCTAGAGACTTGGTTGGCGCACTTTGAAGGGCACGGTCAATGTTACTTCTGTCCTCCACCGCATCTAGGAACAACCCCAGACAACCTTGCATCCATCATGTTGGATGATTAGTACGTTATTTGGTGTTCTTTATGTTTTATATGTTTTTTGGTGCCTTTGGCCCAACCATTTATGGACAATGTCCCTAGTCCCTCTTTTGCATTGTTTTGCATCAGGTGCAAATTTTTGTCGACAAACCAAGTCGAGGTGAGACCACCTGATTTGTAACTAGCTATATATACTCCTTTTTTCCTACATGAATATAACATTGACTTACAAAAAAACAAAGGTTCATAAATCATTAAAAAAATAATTAAGTTTCATACTTAAATTAACAAATGTCCATACCTATTTACTAAATAGGTCTATAAATATATATTGTAGGTTTATCTATTTAGTATTTGTTGTATGTTTATCTATTTAGTATTTATTAAATGTAAATATGATGATTTAATACTAGATTTAACTAGTGAAATCACATGTTTAACATAAGAAACGTTATATTTATCTAGTTATTAAATGTAAATATGAAGATTTAACCTTAGATTTAAAACAAATCACACTTTTAACATAAATCGATGAAGCTTAAAAATTAAACTTTATGGCCAAATATTAAATATAATAAATATAAATATAAATTTGGCTATCTAATTAATATTTCTTGTACTAAAATTATAATGAAGGCATTGGTGTAAAGTTGATAGATGATACAGACAATTATGTTAATTGTAGATGAATCCATCTGCATTGTTAAACTCTAGAGACACAAGGGTATTCATAATTTTAACACTGTAAATTCAGAGACCCCTTTGTCTCTAAATTTTAACATTGCAAATGGATTCAGGGACACCTATAGTGAAATGTAACACTTCCGTACCAAAGTTGCAATTTTCCATATATGGAGTGACACAATTAAAAATTACTGACATAAATGACTAATTCATATACTTGTTGTACTTGTTATTTGGCCATATTTTTATTCTTCGACTATAATAGTCATTTACATTAATCATTATTAATTTTGTCACTTATTATCTAGTCATATATTTTAATCCTAAACTAAATTAGTCATTTAAGTTAGTCACTTTTACTTTAGTCACTTATTATCTAGTCATATATTTTATCCCTGGATTAAATTAGTCGCTTTTAGTTTAGTCACTTATTATCTAGTCGTATATTTTATTCCAAGACTAAATTAGTCATTTAAGTTAGTCATTTTTAGTTCGCTCACTTAAAATTGTTCAAATTTTGTAGTAATTCACTTGAAATAATTGTGGTGATTAACATTTTTAGTCACCTAGTCATTAATTTCATCATTTTTTACTAGTGAATGAATGTAGTTTTGTGTCACTGCTTATTACAGAAAAGAAAATGGAAAATATAGGATGTCAGAAATATCTGATTTTCACCCTGTATTTTCTGTATAAGTATGCCAATCATTGATTGGTTTTCATACTTATACAATTTTTTATTATATATATATATATATATTATGAATGTAGGAAAAATAAAAGCTAAGTTAGTGAAGAAGAAGGATTCTTCTCCACTAACTTCATATCAATGTTATTTTGAAATATCTTGACAAAGTCTTCTTTTGAAATTGGTTTATGATATACTTTCAACCGATGACCATTCACAAGAAGAGGTACCTTTTCTTCATATATTGTCCTTATTTTCACTGCTCCATTAATAAATACTTTTTCAATCTCATATGACCCAAGCCAATGAGTTTGAAACTTTCCTTGAAAATCCTTGAATTTTGAATCGAACAAAAGTGCCCAATCCCCTTCTTGAAACTTCTTTTCCTTGATATACTTATCATGTGATTTAGCCCTTTGCTGCTGGACTATATTGGTTCTTTGAACTGCATCTTGCCTGATTTCATCAAGCTCATTGATTTGCTCCAATCTATGTTTATGTGCTTATGATAAATCAAGTGCCAATTGGACTACTATCTTGAAGGTTTGGATCTGAAACTCTATACGGAACAAGACTTACTTCCCATAAAAAAGTTCATAGGGAGTATGTCCTGTTGTGTTCCTCCATGTAGTTCTGTAGGCCCATAAGGCTTCAGGAAGTCTTTCTGCCCAATATCTTCTGTGTAGATGTATAGTCTTAGTGAGAATTCCTTCAATCACCTTATTGGTATATTCTACTTGACCATTTGCTTGTGGATGGTAAGGAGTGGACCTCCTATGTTTGATCTTGTAATCTTCCACGAGCTTTTTCACCACCTTGGATGTAAACTGAGATCCCTAATCTATCACAACTTCTCTTGGAACACCAAAATGAGTGAAGATATCCTCAAAGAGAAAATTAACTATAGATTTCTCATTAGAAAAAAGTAATGCTTTAGCGTCTACCCATTTAGTGACATAATCAGTGCATACTAAAATATACTTCTTTTGTTTAGATGGAGGATTGATTGGTCCTACAAAATTCAAAGCCCATTTTTAAAAATTTTCTATGAGTACCTGAGTTTGTAGTGGCATTTCATCTGAAGGAGCAGGTTTTCCTACCCTTTGGCAGTTGTCACAACTTTTGACATATTCTTTGGCATCTTTGAAGATGGATTGCCAATAATATCCTAAATGAAGGATTTTATAGGTTGTCCTCTTGTGAGAAAAGTGTCCTCCACAAGGTTCATCATGTCATGCCTTAAGAATTTTAGGAATTTCATCTTCTCGAACACAACTCCTGATAATGAGATCTGGACCTGTTTTATACAATTCATTACTAATCCATGAGTATCTTGCACTTTTTTGAATGATTTTTCTTTTCTCTCTAAGAAACATATGTGAAGGTAATCTCCCTGTGACTAAGTAATTATAAATATTTGCAAACCAAGGGGTTTGAGTAGTTACTGCAAAAAGATATTCATCAGGAAATTTATCTTCAACTGGAGTATCATCTTTGATATTTTGAATTCTAGACAGGAAATCAGCAACAGTGTTTTGTTTTCTAGGTCTATCTAGAACAGTGATGTTGAATTCTTGCAGGTGTAATAACCATATTGTAACTCTGCCATTAGTAATAGATTTATTCATTAAGTACCTATTGTAGAGTGATCTGCATGGACAAAGGTTTCATAGCCTGTTATGTAATGTCTAAATTTTTTGACAGCATGAACAACCACTAGGAATTCCTTTTCAGTTACAGTGTAATTCAACTCTAAGGGAGTCAAATTTTTTCTTGTGTAATAGATGGCATAGGGGATCAAATCTTTTTGTCCTATACATCTCCCAGAGCTGTATCTGAAGCATCTGTTGAAATGTGAAAAGGTAGTTTCCAATTTGGACCTCTTAAGATGGGTGCTTCAGAAATTTTTTCTTGTAAGGTCTCAAATGCCAACTGGCAATCAGAATTCCAATTGAATTCACAATATTTGGTGAGTAACTTGAAGAGTGGGGATGCTATTTTCGTGAATTTTTTTTATAAATCTTCTATAGTATCTTGTGAATCCTATAAAACTTCTAACATCTCTTTGACAACTTGGAATTGATAATTTAGAGATGACTTCAACTTTAGATCTATCAACTTTAATTCCATCCCCTGAAATGTAATGTCCTAAAACAATCCCTTTTGTAAACATCATAAAACATTTTTCATGGCTTAGTGAAAGGTTTGCTTCCTTACATATTTTAAGAACTTTTTCCAAGTTTTCTAAAGCCTCTTCAAATGTATTACAATAAAATTTAAAGTCATCCATATAAAACTCTACACAATCATGTATTAGATCAGAAAAAATTCCTAGTACTACCCTTTGGAATGTTGCTGGTGCATTGCACAATCCAAAAGGAAGTACTTGGAAGGCATAAATCCCCCATGGATAGGTGAATGTGGTTTTATATTGATCTTCAGGTGCTACATGAATTTGATTGTAACCACTAAAACCATCCAAGAATGAGAAACACTTCTTACCTGCTAATGTATCTAACACTTGATCTATAAAGGGAAAAGGAAAATGACCTTTTAGGATGACTTTATTCAAGATATTTTAGGATGACTTTATTCAACTCTCGATAATAAATGCATACCCTCCATTTACCATTATTTTTAGGCACAATCACTAAGGGGGAAACCCACTGGCTATCTGAAATTGGGTAAATGAAGTTTACATTCAACAATTTTTGCAACTCCTCTTTCACAATTTCCCTAAGATTTGGATTCATCCTTCTTTGAGGTTGTCTGATAGGTTTACAATTTTCTTCAATGTAGGTGTGATGTATACAAGTCTTAGGACTAATTCTTTTCATGTCAGTGTATTCCCATGCATAGGCGGAAGAATGTTGTTGTAATGTTTTGATTAGCTTTTCCTGTTGTAATTTTTCCAAGTTATTGTTTATGTTAAAGGTTTTCCCTCAAAAGATTTCAACTTTAGAGCTACCAAAACTATTCCATAGTGTAAAGAGACATCTTCCTCACAAATATTCAATAGTGTATTTTTCTTCAAATTGATCATGTTCATATTCTAGAGATGATTCATAATTTTCTATTGTATTCAAGATTTGACTATCTTTAGTAATGATTGAAATAGTAAAGAGAGGTTGTATATCATATTCATCATCAAACCATTATTTTTCATCTATCTTTGTGATTTTTCTTACTGGAGGATATAGAGTGAATTTCTTGGTTGAATTACCATCAGAAATATACATGTCACCAGATCTACAACTAATGAAAGCATCAACTGTAGCCAACCAAGGTCTTCCTAATATGAGTGGGTGTCCTCCTAGATTATTCCTAGGAGATAAGATCATAAAATCAACTAGGTACTCCCAAGAGTCTAAGGACACTGAAATATATTCTAACACACCATCTAGTTTGATTACAGATCTATCTACTAATTTCAGTAATGTAGGTGTATAAAGAAGATTAGAAAGATTGAGTTATTTCATGGTTTGTTTGCTCATGATGTTTATTGTTGCTCCTAAATCAATCAATGTATTTGGAATTACAACTCCACTGATATGTGTTTTTACAACTGGACTTCCGGGGTCTAAATATTTTTGAATGCAATTTTTCTCATCATTATGCCTGCTATTTTTCCTACAAGCTGAATTATTTTTATTTCTTTTATTTTTCTTCTTGGTTTCTTCATACTCAACTCCTTCAATGTTTTAGCTAAAATTGGAATTTCGTTGATGGCTTGTAACAAAGGGATTTTGATGCAAATATTTTTCAATTCATCTAGAAAATCATAATTAGGAAACATAATATGCTTTTCTACCCCTCTATCAACTTGTAATATTTCAGGAAAAGGAGGTGTAGAAGTAGATACTGATGGTTGCTCTATGATAGGAGTTGAATTTATTGTTTATTTTTGTTTTTCATTTTTAGAATTTTGGTTTTAAAGAGATATTCCTTCTTCGAAAAATTTATTGGGCTATAGAGAATCTTCCTCAAAATTGTCTTGTTCTTGAATGACTACAGAAGGCTTTTTATTTTCTAATATCCTACCAGATCTAAGTTGGACATCATTAATATCTAGAGGAATAATCATGTAAGTTGGAAATTGTTGTCCTTCTATCATATAGGTATTCTGAGGATTTTTATTGTTGGGGTTTGGTAATGGTTTGGCAGGTAACGGATTTGGTCTCTGAAGAAATGGTAGTGAGAGTTGAGGATTTTGGTTTTGGTTTTGGAGTTAGGGTTGTTGACTTTGTTGAGGAATTTGTTGGGGAGAATAATTTGGATATGATGGAGGATATTGATAGTATTGAGAGAATCTTCCATATGGAATTTTCATTCCTTGAGCCCAAGGTTGAGATTGAGATTAAGATTGAGGCCAAGGTTGCTGCCAAAAATTCCAGTTTGGTGGGGGCTGAGTATACATTTGATTGTTAAACCATTGAGTTTGTGGCCCCTGCCATGCTCTTCTAGAGACAAAAGAAAGAGATTATGTTTGATTTGAAGTTGTTTTTTCTTGAAAAACAACCTTAAGACCAGGAATTGAAGGACAACTCTTAGTCTCATGACTTTCTGAATAAATCATACAGGATTCTATGAATTTTGCATAAAGAGGACATTCTCTTAAAGCATGCTTCTTTCTGCATTTGGGATAGAAAATAGCTAAAGCATCAGTCTCGACTTTCTTCTTGTTTTGTAACTTAAGGGTGTCTATCTGTTCATTAAGACTCCCTAAAATGTTTGTTTTAAACTCATTAAGCATATTTCCAATTTCCGCCCTACTCATTGTTCCTGTTGCAGATCTATTTACCCTAGCAAGAGCAAGATATCTTGGACCTTTCCAAGTTTTTGATTTTCCTCTTGAGAGATTAATACATAATTCCCCAATATCAGGTAATGGAAGTTGAGATATGTCCCCCTTCCCCATCATGTTAAGGATGTTTATCCACTCATCTCTAATTTTTTTCAACAAAAGATATTTTTAAGTGTCTTGATCTAAAATTTCCATTTTTGCTCTTTTTATGTTATAGTTTAATCTTTCAAGTAAATCCTCCAAATTTTCATCATCTCTTTGCATCATTTTAAACACTTCCTCCTTGTGATTAATAGGTATGCAATAATCCAAATACCTTTCTAGAAATGCTCTCTTCATATCATTCCATGTCCTAATAGACGTAGTGATTAGATTCATGAACCATTTTGAAGCTTCTCCTTTCAATGTTGAAGGAAACAGATTGAGTTTTCGACAGTCTTGTAAATAATCATAAGTTCTGCACAAGAATTCAAATTCAAACAAAAAGGTTTTAGGGTCTTCAATTTTCAATCCATGAAATTTTGGGAAATTTTGGGAGAACATAAGGTGAGATATTTTTCATGGTAGCATTTGTATCCTCATCAATTATAGGGAATCCAAAAGAAATTTCAGCTACCCTATTTCCTCTACCTCTTCCTCCTTCTGCATTTCCTCTACCTCTTCCTCTATCTCCTCCTCTACCTCTACCTCCTCCAAATAGTATATTTTCTCCATCTCCCTCTCCTCCTTTTTCTCCTCTTCCTGCCATTGTAGATTCTTCAGAGCTGATATAAGATTCAACCTGTAGGGTTAACTGCTCTTCATCTGGTTCCTCTATCAATGGTATGTTGAAGAAAGGTTCTTCTTCTTCCTCTCCACTAGGGATTTCTAACTCTTCAGCTAGAATATGTTTCCCTGTAGAAGTGAAAAAGGTTACTCCTTCTGTTGGAGACCTAGGATTTTATTCCTCTAAGACTACTCATTAGGGGAATTTTGAGGTCTAAAATGGGCCTCCTAAGGAAATAATAAAATAATAGCTAAATCAATAAAATAATATTTATGAATTTGCACTTCAATTTTTGCACCACAATCCATGTAACCATAGTTAAATTCAATTCAAAAGTTGTACCAAAATAAAATTAATAAAAAAATGGTATTGATGTGACTATAAATAAGAATGAGTTTTTCAAGAAAAAATCATTATCATTGAACAACTAATGCATTTGTCCTTTGTACTTAAATAACATAAAATAAAATATAAATATAAATTTATAAATTCTTAATTATTATATGCTATTAATTAAAATTTATATTATTTAAATTGTATAATAACATATAATTAATATACTATATAAAAATAATATAATATAATATAATATAATAAATGTATAGGGATATGCATTGTTTCTTTCAAGAAATATGAAATGACAATAATACATTTTTATTCAAAAAGTGTGAAATGACATTTATTATGAGTACTTTACTTTGACTTTAAAAGTACTTAGAGCACTACCATGGTTAACCATGAGTTTTTATCCACCATTGAGAATGTGACAAGTAATTACCTTTAACTCAAGAAATGCCACCTCAACCATTAGGGATGATGTCATCCCCTAAAATGTGATTGGTTCTCATAAAGTGAATTTTGATTGTACATTTTCCTTAGGAGGCCCATTTTAGACCTCAAAATTCCCCTAATGTCAATGGATGAAGTAGGAGATCCTCCTAATTGGATTTCTGACCTTACACTACAAGGAAAAAAACCCTCTAGCGGATGTTTTTGAGGAACCACAAAGAAAAATACCCTGTACATCCATTTCTAGTGGAGGTTACTAGAGGAGGTTGGTGGGCGGAGGGTTTTGTGGATGTTTTCCTATCGGTGCTCTTATCATTAAAACTTGCCCTCGTGCTCTCAAAAAAAGAACGCGCCGGTGTGGAAAAAATCATTGGCACACCAGACACCGTGCACTCCATATACACCCGCCCGGTGCATCATAATATAATAGAGCATCAGTGCCTCACAACTTTTCCGCGCCGGTGCATTATAAAACACAACGCCAACACCGAAAGCACCTAGTGCGGTAGAGAGAAACCGCACCGATGCATCATAAAAAACACGCCAAAACACAAACCAACTGGTGCGTTTGTAGCAAACAGTACCGGTGCACCTATAAACAATGTGCACCAGTAAAGGGTTAAATTTAAAAAATGTTTACGATAAAAAACTCGAATTTTTCAGTTTTCCAGTGCTCCTAAGCTATCAATTACCAGTGCGCACGATACCATAGAATGCACTGGTGCGCACTGAGCATTGGCACACCGGAAAGCATGCACGAAGTCCACACACCGTTAGGGCATCCAATTACTGTAACGCACTGGGACGTCAATACTCTTCCGCGCCAGTGCATCATAAAACATCCCGCCAAAACAGAAATGAGCCAGTGTGTTCTTCTCTAATAGCACCGGTGCACCAGAAACAACACGCACTCGAATAGAGTTATATATATAAAAAAAAAAAATTAAGGCTAAAAAACCGGTGCTTTGCGACTATTACGCACCGGTGCTTTACCATTACGCCACTATGGTGCATCATCAAATTTTTGCGCCAAAACTGAAACATCCCGGTGCGGTTTTATTTAACAGCACCGATGCGCTTATGAAACCCTGCGCACCGAAACAAGGTTAATTTAAACAAAAAAATTATGGCCAAAAAACTTCATTATTCACTTTCTTCAGTGCTCCAGAGCTCTCAAGCCCCGGTGCTCTTTCCTTATTTCTGAGCCGCCCTGACATCGGTGCTCTCATTGCACCCATTGCACGCATCTGTTGCTCACGCATTGGCCACCAATCTCCAGCTTGCATTTTGAAAAATAGTGGGCAAATTTTATTTTCCAAATTTTATAGCCAATATGCCTCCTCGATGGCGAAATGTACAGGTATTTTTCTAGTTTTTCTATAATTAAGCCTTTTACCGGATTAGAAATTGAAATAAAATTAAAAATAACCATTAAAAAAGAAAAAAAAATTTGTTGCGCGGTGCGCTCGAGCTATTCGGCTTGCACCGGATAGCAGTGCTACTTGTAAAACTTATAGGTAGCATCGCTACCGGTGCAAATGGTAACCGCACCGTTTCCAGAGCGGTGCTGGAAGGCACTCCGAATAATTTTAAACTAAAAATAAAAAATAAAAAAAGCGGTGTGCTCATTTATCCAAGCACACCGTTGACCCCAGAAATCAAAGTGCAATGCGTTGACTAGATTTTCTGCCCCGGTTTATGTCAGCGCACCGCATTTTGCATTCCCAAAGGGTCAACGGTGCGGCCGGGTAAGAGACCGCACCGTCAACTATGTCATTGTCATGAAGTCGATGCGGCCGCACACGACTATACTGCCTGTGGGCGTATATTTCAGATTAGTGCACGTTATTCAAATTATATACAGGTCCACGATGCTTGAAAAATATACATAAGCACCGAATCGGGTGCGATCTATTTCATTAGGGGCCCCAGGGGATGGTGCGCTAAAATATTAGGACGCAACGGCAGCCAGGTGCGTGACTTTTTTTATGGAGGACCGCTTGTATGTTTTTTTTTTTTTTTTAAATTATATATGTATATTTATAAATACATTTCTGTTTTAATAAAAAAAAATATTTAATATGGCAATGATTTAGAGAGAACAGGAGCAACAGTAGCAATAACAAGTAGAACAATATGACATGATTCACCAATGGGAAGCGAGAGAGAGGGAGAGAGATGGATGCCCTTGCCCTATTACTACAGATACCTAGGAGATCCTTAAGCAGGTAGGCCTCCTCAAGTTCTATGAGGAGGTTATTTCCGGCCTAAAGGCCCATAGTGTGCTTTTGAGACATCTTATCGGCAGGTGGAATGCCCAGACGAGATTTTCAAGTTGGTCCCGACCGGTGGTACACACCCACTGAGGAGGACGTTTATTTTATTACGGGACTATTGAGGAGAGGGGTGGATTTTCCCTCATTCCCCGGACGTGCCACCCTGGTTGTGTAGCAGGGAGTCAGTTAGTTTACTCCCAGAGATACATTGGAGCACATGCACTGTCTCATTCAGAGTTTCAGGTACCTTAAGGTCAGTTATGTATAGGTGCTTTTGGTAAACAGGACGTGCAGTGCCTCTCTATTATCAATTCGATCATTTTGCACAACACCAGTGATGGGCAACGCATTAGTTCTCGCTTTTATATTACGTTGATTCTTTAGTATAGAAGCCACGACTTGTCAGGTGGTCTGCCATTTTGTTGCGACAGTTTTGTACGGCCTTAGATAGATGTCGTGCTCATGCACAAGGGAGGGTCAATTTCCCTTTTGCTTCATAGCTGTTTTGTTTATTTTTTGAGAGGTTTCCAGAGATGAGACCTAGTTTTGTTCGACAGCCTCGTAGGCTGATTTTCGAGGCCCAGATGCGCATGTGGGGGTAGATGATGCCCAAGAGGGGAGACACTATGTTTCCAACGAGGATATAACATGATTCGCTGGACTTACTAGCCAACGTTGGCGGGCTGCATCCCTTAATTATGGTCCCATGTCCTTATCTTTCGACTAGATTGGCAGGGTGCCCCCAACATCCTCTTCACTCCACGATGAGCTGCTGGATGATAGAGGTAATATTACTGTTTTATTTATATTTATTCTAACATGTTATTTAACTTGTTTTTATTAAATTGTGTAATGAAATTGTCTAATTATTGTTGTGTACTTGTATATATTTTGTAGACATTGGCTCGTTTGATGGCGATGAGATGCCGGATCCACCACATGATCCATGTGTCGATCTTGATGATTACGATCAGGAGATGGCTGATGCGCCATCGGAGGATGAGGCCGGTGGCGTAGCAAAGAGACGTTCTGATCCTCATGCGCCTCATGGTGCACCGGTATCACCTTTTTCTAGGCGTGGTTGACCTGAGACTAGATACTAGATGGAGTTGGGCAACCAACTCTATGGATTGATTTCAAATGCGAGCATCAGGACCACTTATTACAGAGAGATACAGGGTGATGATAGATTATTATGGATGTGG
Organism: Pinus albicaulis; assembly: GCA_034641835.2. Lineage (NCBI taxonomy): Eukaryota > Viridiplantae > Streptophyta > Pinopsida > Pinales > Pinaceae > Pinus > Pinus albicaulis. The sequence continues at coordinate 1,493,743,844 of CM076575.1, read as the reverse complement.
AGAGGCATGCCGCGTGACATGTACGGCTTGATGTGGCATGTCGTAGGAGCTACAACAGCTATTACGCGATTGAGGAGGATTGTCCATAGCTATAGGCATAGTCAAGCTATGACACGTGATGGACAGTCCGCCAACAGTGACTCAGATGCATCTCATGATCATTCACCTCACGGCGCGCCTGATGATCAGCATGAGGCTCCACTGCTAGCATCTAACACTAGTCATCATGGAGATGAGACTGGACCATTGGCCATGTCCAGTCAGCAGCCTGCACATCCATCATGAGTACTAGTCATGATCATCATGAGTAGAGTCGACCATCGATACGTCGAGGCCGCAGTGACTATTGACTCAGCAGGGCCGCCTCCACTAATCTCTGTGCCTCATATTGATCATGTTGTACTACCACCAGCCAGATGCATCTATCAAGTACTAGTGATCATCATGATCATGAGTAGGCTAGTCAACCGGCGACTACTCCATGTCGCACCCAACTTTGCGAGCGAGGGCCACATCCACTTGTACTAGTGTTATTGATGTTGTTATACTACCACCAACGCCTGATCCATGACATGATTTACATTACAATTGTTTATTTTTAACATTATTAAGTTATATATATATATATATATATATATATATATATATATATATATATATATATGGTCCATGTATTTTATGTTCATGTTGCACTTGTACTTAATTTTCATGTTGATGATCATCATGATGTGCTGCATATTGTTAGTCATGTTAGATATGTTCATTTAATTTTTAGCTTGCAAATAGATGTGTATATGTGATAGGCGCATGAGTTATTTGACATTATATCGAGATGTATATTTGATGTTTGTGTTGTGATGATGTTAATATATAATGTTAATTTGATGTTAACTGAATGTGTTTATTTGTCGAATATGATTTTTGTACGATGGTTATCATGATCGTGATGATGTTTATTAATTAATTTAATATTATTAAATTACCATGATATTTATTAAATATTATGTCGTGAATGTAATTGTAATTTAAATTTTAATTCTATGTAAAATTGTAAAATTGTATTTGTATTTGTACTAATTGTAATTTTAAGTGTAATTGTATGTAAAATATTTATTAATGTAAAATTTTAATTGTAATTGTAATATTTAATTTATTCTGAAATGATTGTAATTGCATATATAAAAAATTATAAAATTGTAATTGTAATTGTAATTGTATGTAAATTTCACAAATTGTAATTGTAATTGTAAATGTAATTCTATGTAAAATTGTAAATGTAATTGTATTTGTAACTGTAATTTTAATTGAATTGTCTGTAAAATATTTGTAAAATTGTAATTGTTATTGTAAATGTAATTATATGTAAAATTGTAAATGTAATTGTATGTAAAATTAAAATTTTAATTCTAATTCTAATCGTAATTCATGTATGTGAAATTAATGTAAAATTGTAATTGTAATTTTAATTAATGTAATTGTATATATGTAAAATATTAATTTGTAAAATTGTAATTCTATTAATGTGAAAATTTTAATTGTATTAATGTGAAATGATTTTATTAAAATATTTAAATTTGTAAATTTGCAAATAATTGTAAAATAAAAAATCTAGAATAATACGAATTTTTGTGACATAAAGTTTAGAAAATAATGAAAATAAATTCATGTACTTTATAATTATCATTATTTTATTATGATCTTACATATATAAAGTTTAGAAAATAATGAAAATAAATTCATGTACCTTATAATTATCATTATTTTATTATGATCTTACATACACTTTAAAAAATCGCAGTACGCTTATCATCATAACGAGTCCCTGGTGCATCGTATTAATACAACGCGCGGTTGCGTCACATTTCACGCGCCTTGAAAGCGAATAAACGAAAAGCAACTCTATTTTGTTTAAGTTAAAAAAAAGCGGTAATTTGAAAAATGGGCGACAAAATATTTTCGAAAATCTAATTTGATAAAATAATTCTTTAAATACTAAACACTTTTCATTATTTCACTATTTTTGCTAAAAAAATTTACTCAGATTTTTGTAGAAGAGCACGAGGGCACTGTAGATGGGGAAATACATTTGAACAGAAGTATTCAGACAATGAGAAACCAAAACTCTGGTGATTCAAGCCCTTTATCATAGAATTTCAAACCATTTCATGATTAAATTTAATTCTTTTTTTTACTTTTTTCGGCAATTTTTTATTTTTTCCTGCAGTTTTATCCATTTTTATCCTGTACCCTTCATTTTTTTGTTTCTGCCCTTTATTCTCCCTATTTCTGTGATTTTAGAATTAGGGTTTTTCATTTTAGATTGACGTCCAACCCACGGGACAACTTGCATAGTCGGATCCCAATCCATTCGGCCATTGCATGAATTTTTGGAAAAATGGATTTTTCTTTATTGGTGCGCCCTGCGTACACCGCCGCACCGGTGCTTTGTATTATTACAGAGCACCTCCCAAGTTCTGTCGTAAAAAAATGATTTTTTTTTTTAAATCCGTGCGCCAAATCAGAAATAGAGCACTGGTGCTCTCTTTAACTAGGAAATCATCGTACGGTGTATTACACCGTTTTTGCGGTGCGTTTATAGTACCCTACACACCGTTAGGTCTATTACATTGTTTTTGTGGTGCATTTATAATACCGAATGCACCGTATGGTTTATTATATTGTTTTGTGGTGCATTGTTAATATATCCACGCACCGGCAGCAGTGCGGATTTAATGAAAGGCGCACCGGTGTCTCGAGATTTTTTTTCTACCTGAAAAGTTGAGAATTTATTTATAAATATATTAAAGAAGGATATGCTACATGTTTTATACTGATAAAGAAATGGCTGACTAGATATCAAGTAACAAAAATACTGTTAACACATCAAGAAAAGAAAAAAAGGCAAGTTCTTTGTAAATTCTTTATAAAAAATATTATTTTTGAACTATATGTAACTTTAACTAATATGTATTGTTTACTGTGTATCATGCAGAGCCACAAAATGACGAATCTTGATATGATTATTTCTGATCTACGACCAGAAGAGCGTAAAAGTTTAATGGAAAAATTGCAAAAAGATGAATTAGGTGAATGAAACAATACTATTGGTCCAATATGAGTTTCTTTTTTTAATTATCATTAATAATATACTTAAAATTATTAGATAACATGTGTCAAAAAATCTACTAATTCACATCTGTTTAATGTTCTACATGGACCAACAACTCAGAAAATGAATGTTGTTCTAAGAAAAGAAAAAAAATAGAACATGAAAATGAAAATGAATTGCTCATTGGTTCATCTAGAGTGGTGCTAGATGCTAATGAAAGGGGGAAAAACTTTTACAAAAGTTTGAGGGATCTAGTGGAACAAATACAACAATATGCTTCAAATGTAATATGTACTCATTGAATTTTTCGATCATTAGGTACAATAAATAAACAATTTAGCATCAAATATTAATTTTCAAGAATTTTCTTGTAGAGAAGAAAAGAAAATGGAACCCATTCAGCACATAAAACAGGACGACAAGGAAGAAAATGGTTGACCTCTAAGTTTGTGAGTAATTGTTACTTCCTTATAACAACTTAACTAGATTTCATTTTTTGTATTTTTTTAAGTTGTTTTACAAAAATCATCATTGAATGTCTTCAAAGCAGTGCTAACATACAAAGAAGAACCATCAGACGAATTGATTGAAATTGGGTTAAATATGGGTTGTGAGTATATGTTGGCATATCAGAATTTAATTGTGGAATTTGTAAGAATTTATCAATCTTTTTTTAATTACCTCCTTCTATAATTAATAGAACAAAATCATCTTTTATATTAAATATATGATTTGTTATGGGGTATAAAACTTGCAGGAAACAAAATATGAGGCTGGCAAACGAGATGAAATTTTGAAAGATGACATGGTACATTGTTTTGAAAGAATGTAGTATAGTTTATGAGTCAATTGTTGCTATGGTACGTCATTTTTATTTTCGATTTACATTGATGTATATTATTTAATATTGGAATTTTCATTATTCTCACCAATGTATATATACACTCATTTCATTTTATTTTTATGTTTGTAGATGGAAAGTGAAGAAAAAGAAAAAAATCAACGCCGTGAACACAAAATTCCTGAAAATAATCCAAGTCATGGAAGTATCTCTAGCAGTGACAGCAGTTCAAGCGAAGAATGATGATCACTATGTAATTTGCATATCAAAGAAAGGCGTTTTATTTTTTGAAATATGTCTGTGAAATTAGACATTTTTTTTAATGTAATGGACATAGTGTCCCAGTTGAAAGACAAAGGGATAAAAATAATTGTCCCATTTTGTATGATAAAGACTATCTTATTCACACACACACACACACACACACACACATATATATAATCATAAAATATGTTTTAATTTATTCTATTGTGTTCTCCATTGTCATTCTCAAATGCACTAATAAAAATTTAATTCATATGAATATTGTTATAAGATTATATACATGTGTCAAATTTTGATGAATAATAAATTTTAAAAAACCACAATAATTCTGATATGATATAACAAATTAATCCAAACAACACATTCAAGTGCATTAATAAAAATGTAATTAATATGAATATTGTTATAAGATGTGTCAAATTTTGATGAATAATGAATTTTAAACAATCAAAATAATTGGACTGTCAGAGGTGGATGTTTATAAAAAAAACAAAATGAAAACCGATGCGTTTATGTGTCTATACGCACTGGTGCATTTATGGTTCTATGGACACCGCACTAATACCGATTCCAGTTATAAATATCGGTGCATTTGTGTGATACTGCACACCGGGGCATTTATGTATCTATAAGCACCGATGCATTTCTAGATGCCATGTGCACCGCATGAATACCGATACCAATTATAAATCTTGGTTTCTTTCTGTGATACGGAGCACCGGTGCCTCATAAAGATACATGCACCGGTGTGCTTATATGACCTATGGGCACCGCTCAAATCCCAAGACCAATTAGAACGGCCCTGTGCATTGTATCACCAACACCAGGCTTGATGCTATTGTTTTCCTTAATGGCCTGGTGCATTCTCCTTCAACTGCCCCGGTGTGCTGTCTACCAATACGCATCGGTGCATTAAAACTTGATAAGAGCACTGATGAAAAATTATTCGTAATAAACTCCGGCTGCCCATTTTTTTTTAGTTGTGTTGAATTTCCGTTAAAAGCTCCGCCAAAACCTCTGTTACCAGAAACGGATGTGGTAGCATATGTTTTTTTGACAATTTTGGAAAAATTTATAACACTAAAAACCTCCTTTATAACCTCCGCTAGAGGGTCTTTTCCTTGTAGTGTTATAATTTCAGGAAGTCTATGGCTAATGAAATATGGAAAATGGGTTTGAGATGGAGGTGTATCACTTCTTGGTCTTGGTGGAGTTAGTGGTGTTGTAGGGATTAAACTTCTACCCTAGAATCTTTTTTTCTACGCATATCATTGTTTTTGGACGTAAGGAATGAGTTCACCTAATAATACTTCCTCGACAACTGCGCAAAAATGTTTAGTCAATTTAGTGTCCTAAATTGCTTGCATAAATTAGCAAACAGGGTTTGTATACTGATGAAGTGTAGGTGTACTATATGTACTTAGCTAACCTTTTCCTTAGTCTTTTGTTTGTATTTTATGCTGCTTTTGGGGGTTTTCTATTCCTTGATGTCTAATAATGTTAATCTAAAACTATGGAAATAATTAAATGAATCTAATAAAATTTTAAGAGGGAAGAAAATGAAGTGTTCCTACATTAATCTAATTTTCATAAAAATAAACCAAAAACTATTGACTAGTTAAAAACCTAATTTGGAAAACAAAGCATCTATTTTATATTAGTACTAGTCTTGTTCCATGGATTTGGAGCTAAGAATGAAATTGCAGTGCTTGAAAGTAAAGACAGAAAATGAAATCAACTATTTGTACTTCTAGTTACTCCAACATTCAATTATGAAGTATGACCTTCTTGTAATGATGTATTACGTAACTTTCTGTACTTTAACTCCTAATGTCTTAGAATAGTAAGCAGAGGAAAAACATCTAATGTATCTTTAGTTACTCCAACATTCAATTATAAAGTATGATCTTCTTGAAATGGTGTTAAGCAACCAATTACATTTTATGATCTAGAAAATGAAATAAATAATGCAGAAGGTAACTCATTAATTGCATTCATTAAACATTCAATCATCCAATTTATGAAGTATGACTAAATCAATCTCTTTGAATGATATTTAGGTATATTAGTGATGCAACTAAGTGAGGATCTGAAGGCAAAATCTAAAAGCATAAACAACTAATGTATATTTGATTTTCTCCAACATTTCAATATGAAGTACTACCTTCTTGAAGTGTTGTGTAAGAAGTCAATTATGCCTTAGTTTCTAAATTCCTAGAAAGAAAATAACAATGTGCAGAGTAAATTCAATCACTATATGAATTAGACATTCAACCATTCAATTTAGGATCATCATCATCTTGAAATGGATTTTGAAAAAATCCATTAACACAATTGATTAACAATTCTATTCTGAGAAAATAAATGACAAAACAATAAGGAAACTAGGCAATTGTGTGTTCTTAATTCTTCAATCTTGATTCGATTGGAAAACAGAATTATCTATCTTCTCGAAATATCCTAGAAGAGAAAAGGCTGCACAGTTTTGATTTATCACTATGCTATTGATAAAAAACTCGAATGAATCATAAACCTAATTAGAAAACAGAATTGCTGAAAAAAAAGTAATGAAAGTAAGCTAAAAACATAAATGAAAAACCTCCTTCAGATGCAGCGGCCCTCTGCAACTTATGTGTTTGAGATGCTAACTGATTAAGGATGTAATCAAACAATAATTGGCAACAGGAACTTCGTATTAAGATAAAGTGAAGTCTGAATATAGAGTATCAGCAAAAAGCCTGAGTTCAACACTAAATTTCTGAATTGTGTTCTCGGTTCTATGCAACTGATATTTAAGGAAAATTACATAACTGTTTATGAGTTAAACTAGCTACCTGTGGCTACTTCGAATTATAATTGCAATAGGAATGTTTGAATTCTTGATTTTCTACGAAGAACAAATCAAGTGTCCTATTGATTTCAGCTAACATCCTTTTACTCCATCTTTGACCATGATCTTAGGCTCGCTTTTTTGTCGACCTGGAATGAGTGAATAGGATAGAATCCATGTAAGAATGATTCTAGAAACACCCATGTGGCCCAATTCTTCATTTGACACCTGTAACTTGCTAAACCATGAGAGTAGCTATGGAATCCTCAGTTAGCTGCAGAACAGGCTGCATTCTGTAGCTAAATTGAAAAAATCTATCCAAATAGCAAGAGTGTGAAAATATAATATGGAAATCATTTTAATGCATCCTTAAGACAAAACCTATAATTTATTATTGATTGGGATCTATAATCTTATGAGAAAGTGAGTGAAAGAGGTGAGAACAACTATCAAAGAGAGGGTAATTCTGAGGTTCAACACTGCTTCTTCGTGAGTGAATCTACTTTTCCATGTTTCATGCTTAAAGAAGGTTATAGGTGACAAACTTCAAGTTGAAAAAATATTTCCAAAACTTGATGAGGAAGGAAAAATCATATTGGAAACTAAAATAGTGAGGGAAATAAGAACTCGACAGCTACGAAATCGATCAATTTCAGAGTATCTCATCAAGAAGAAGAACTTACCCACTGAAGATTCTACATGGGAGGATGAGAAATTTATACAAAAGCATCCAGAGCTACTCAAGCATTGAGGAAAACACTCTTTTGAAGGAGACGGGCATGTTAGGTCCCCATATTACTAGTGTAGTCCCTTATGGTTATTAGTGTAGCCCCCTTATTATTATTGTTGTACCCCTGTAACCCCCATATTGTTATTATTGTTCCCTTACATTATTATTGTTAGGTTGGCTAGGATTATATTGTGACCCCATGGACTCGTATATATAGAATGAGGTTCTGTCATTTGTATCATCCAAGATTTTTTCATTTATGTAATGTATTGGAGGTTGCCCCCTCGAAGTGGCTGATTTCTAAGGCGTTGATCTCTCTTTTTTTCTATTTTTGGAGCTGGTTTCATAGCAATTCACCCATAGTATTCATTCACCTATGGTATTTACCCACCCATGGAATTTTCCTGTGGTATTGTAAGTAAAAAATGCTATAAGTAACAAGTGGTATCTTGTAAAAGGAGAGATTTTCCATCCCAATGTAGATTTTACAGTTATTCTCCGTTTAATAAACAGTTTCCTTGTAGTTTTATTTACGATGTGTTCTCAGATTTTTCTGGCATTTCAATTTTTCAGATCTTGGGGGCCTCCCCCCCAATATCCATTTCAATTTTTTAGATCTTGGGGGCCTCCCCCCAAGATCTGGATCAATCATGCCCTTTGGTTTGAATAATTCCGCAACAACTTTCATGAGGTTGATAGATGATATCTTGTGGCCTTTCAATAATTCTTGTGTGGTTGTATATCTACATGATATCCTCATCTTTAGAAAGAGTTGGATAGAAAACTTGTAGCATATTCAACAGATCTTTCACATTTTGTTGAAACACAATTTGTGTGCTAACATGGAAAAAATCTCCTTTAGCTTGAACAAGGTCCTTCACCTAGGTTGTTGTTACACAGTAATTTGTCACCGTCCCTACCATTCCCCGTCCTGCACAATGGAGGACCCATTTTGTGACCTGTGAACATTGTCATGCCTTGAAAACATCATCAATGCATTCCTCTAAGCATGAGCTTTAATTGCCCTTAAGACATCTCCTTGCAAAAATTATGAAAAACATCTCCTTTTGCATTGGCGCGGGCAGACAGTTCATCACTCGCGCCAATGGGGGAAATCCTGCAAAGAGGTCACGCCAATTGGTGTTCTGTCATAGAGCAGTAGTTGCGCCACCCAATTTAAGGACTGTTTTTTAAATAAAGATGGCGGAAGTTGAGTTTCAACAAACTCAGAAACCATTGCCTATCTTGAGTTGGGAGGTTTGGCTGCGGGAGTTCTATGGAAGGGAAGTGGTTTTGCCACCTCCCATGGAACCTTCCTTGTTGATAGGGCCAATCCCACAATAATAGGGATCCCAACTCCCTCCTTCTCCATCTATAAAAGCCTGCTCAATCCCATGGCAAACTAGTCTTGAAGTGCCTAAGCTTTGAATCTCCATATTCCCAAGAGCCTTTGTGCTGTAAAGAGCCCTCTTTCTCCCTTAAGGCCGACTCAAGTAAGGAGACCATCGTCGAGAGACTCAGGAGAGGTTTGCCCTTTCCCTGGCGAGCTTTGCGAGACGTGAACGGCTGGAGACCCATCCGAAGGAGACCGCGACGTCAGAACTTGGTTGTAATCTCTCTTCGTTTGTTATTTAATAGATGATTACGATTATGGTTCCACTCTGTTTTCCATCATGTTAATATGAGTAATATCCTTTCTGACTGATATTTAGTTACGTATGCCAGGTTTTATGCTTGTATCTATTTGTTTCTTGCATGTGCAGGTGTTCATCCGCGAAGATCGTGGAGGGATCGTGATCTGCCAAGGCTGAGGAACGGGGACGCTCTCTTCTTCAGATCATAGCATTGGATTCCAGGTAGGCTTCCATCTTTAGTCTTTTCATTCGTAACTAGGAACTTGTGTCGTAACATTGTTTGATTGTTGCTAGACCCCTGCTGGGCTAGTAGGGATCGCCTCTGTCCGCAGAGGGGATTTACCTCCTCAACAATTTATTCGCACACCGTAGATTGTACTTGTAGTGCCTTGAGGACCATTGTCATTATTGGTGGTTTCTCTCGCGTCTGTTAACAGCTTTCATCATTGGCTGGTAATCAGACGATGTTCTTGCATGTTCGACTTCAGCTCACATATTCACATGCTTGAACTTGTACTTTTTTTGGGTCGAGATGGAGCGCAAGACCCTGGATTGTGTCTGTTGTAATCCAGGCTGCGATTGTGGATTATTATCATTATGTACATGACTCACTGATTGGATGGCTACGACCATACCTGAGTCTATTTGTTTGATCCTAGTTGGATGGCTGCGCCCATACCCTAGATCCGGATTATAGCATACTCTGTTTCGGATGGCTGCGTCCATACCACATATACATCATGTACTTGAGATATCAGTTGTATCTTTCTGCGCAGGTTTTCCGACGGCGGGCCTTCGGTTGAACATGTTCTCATAAAGCATTTCACCCCTCTCCCTCTCGGGCCTCATACTTTAGGGGGCATCTGTTACACAGTAATTTGTCACCGTCCCTACCATTCTGATCCCTTTACAATGATTATTTATGTTTCTATGTTTCCTTCATCATGCCCAAAAACATGTTTAGTGCATTCCTCATGAGCTTTAATTTCCTTAATCTCCTTAAGATATCTCTTGCATAAATTATAGCTTATCTCCTTTTGCATTAGCGCGGGCAGACAGTTCATCACTCGCGCCAATGGGGAAAATCCTACAAAGAGGCCGCGCCAACTGGCGCTCTGTCCCAGAGCAGTAGTCGCGCCAGCCAATTTAAGGAGTGTTTTTTAAATAAAGATGGCGGAAGTTGTGTTTCAACAAACTCAGAAACCATTGCCTATCTTGATTTGGGAGGTTTGGCTGCGGGAGTTCTATGGAAGGGAAGTGGTTTTGCCACCTCCCATGGAACCTTCCTTGTTGATAGGGCCAATCCCATAATAATAGGGATCCCAACTCCCTCCTTCCCCATCTATAAAATCCTGCTCAATTCCATGGCAAGCTAGTCTTGAAGTGCCTAAGCTTTGAATCTCCATATTCCCAAGAGCCTTTGTGCTGTAAAGAGCCCTCTTTTTCCCTTAAGGCCGACTCAAGTAAGGAGACTATTGTCGAGAGACTCTGGAGAGGTTTGCTCCTTTCCCTGGCGAGCTTTGCGAGACGTGAACGACTGGAGACCCATCCGAAGGAGACCACGACGTCAGAACTTGGTTGTAATCTCTCTTCGTTTGTTATTTAATAGATGATTATTATTATGGTTCCACTCTGTTTTCCATTATGTTAATATGAGTAATATCCTTTTTGACTGATATTTAGTTACGTATGCCAGGTTTTATGCTTGTATCTGTTCGTTTCTTGCATGTGTAGGTGTTCATCCGCGGAGATCGTGGAGGGATTGTGATCTGCCGAGGCTGAGGAACAGGGACGCTTCTTCTTCAGATCATAGCATTGGATTCCAGGTAGGCTTCCATCTTTAGTCTTTTCATTCGTAACTAGGAACTTGCGTCGTAACATTGTTTGATTGTTGCTAGACCCCTGCTGGGCTAGTAGGGATCGCCTCTGTCCGCAGAGGGGATTTACCTCCTCAACAGTTGTATTATTTATGAGCAAGGTGTGCATGTGGATCTAGCTAAGATCCAATTCATTTGGGATTGGCCAACCGCAACAACTATAACAGAGCTTCACAACTTCTTGGGCCTTACTAAATTCTATTGAAGGTTCATGTTGGGGCTTTCTTATATCACTTGGCCCGTAAGAAAAGTGACCAATAGAGAAGAAAAATAAAATTTGTGTTTGGTCTAAAACAAAAGTCATTCGATGATTTAGAACACCTCTTTTGATATGCATAAGTCATCACCTTGTCAGACCCACAACAACCATTTAAGACTGAGACAAATCCCTCTAACTACCCTATTAGTGTAGTTCTCACTTATCAAGGTAATATGGTGGCCTATCGGAGTGAAACACTATGTTGGGATTATGTTGTCCTTGATGGAAACTAAGTTGTTTTTCATAGGAACTCCATAGTGATCACAATAATTCCATGGCATTCACAGGAACACTACAGGTTACACACGAACTCAATTGATTAATTTGATGGTCCAATGGTTAATTGATTAATGAGTTGGTCCTTGATAAGTTGGTTAATTGGTTATGAAGTGGTCAATGGTGCTATGTGGGTGGCACAAAATAATTTATTTATAAAGTTGAAGTAAAAATAAATAATGAAGGGTTACAAACTCATTTTGTATCAAATTCCTCATGGATTTAGTCATTATGGTTGGCTATTCCTCCCCATGAAGGTTTTATTTCATAAATAATAGTTGGAATATATTATTTTTATGGCGGTTTTTATTAAAGGAAAAATTCAGTTATGGTGGTTATATTTTGTGGTTATGGAATCAATTATTATTGGCAAATATTTCTTTTTTTACGAATCTGTTGAGGCTTTGAAAGACAATAGCGCTGAAATTTATTTGATATAGTAAAAACAAATACCACGGATTTTTCCCATAGCTATAAAAGCACATCATTTTTGTCTATGTGCGTGTTGCTTAGGGAGAAGAAGACTCTGCTTTTTGGTGTGCATCTAATCATCATAAGTCACAAATATATGTGGTTTATTAGCACATGATTGTAGGGGGGGAGTTTTGAAAGAACACACTGATGCAAAATTGTTGTGTGCAAATATTAAAAGACTGGAATCGATGAGCATATCTACCCATTTGATTTAACAAAGATATGAGTTTTACAATGGTAATGTACATGATAGGAGCACACAAATATAGCCTAAGTATTGCATAATGAAATGATTAAGCTTAGGAAGCTCAACACTGCAATTAAGAAATACATAGAGGAAAGAAACACTGAAACAAATCTAAGATTGGTGAGTCGTGGAGGTTGCATAATTTATTATAGGAAAGGAACAATGAAAGCATGGAGAGGATCCAACTAATGTATAAATTCCCGTAACTAGAGGCAAAGCAACTGAGTTTGCGTAAGTGAGAGACTCACTGGGATCAGGATAATATGCGATCCCAACCAATCAAAAGGAGGTCGAGATTGCGTGGAATTGTGGGTCGAGATGCTCGAAATATTATAGTCCCGGATGCACTTGAAATTGTATTTAGAAGTGGATTAGGCTCAAAGTTCATAGGCATATTTTTTTTAAGCATGCTCTCGCAGCTTATATTATACCTTTCCTACAATTTCCTTTTTCACACTCTTCATTATACCTTTCCTACAATTTCCTTTTTCATATGTATTTGAATTATACAACGTATTCTTTATGATTTCACGTGTTCTATCTTTATCTTTCACTTATCTATATTGTACTAAGCTTCCATAATACTTCTACAGATAACACATACAAAGATATACCTATCCTATAGCTAACACATCCAAAGATCTACCTATTCTATAGCTAGCACGTGGATAAGAGGCATTGACTTTTAAAATCCAATTGCAGTGGAGTATTGGGTGAAGCTTTAATCTTTTAAAGGTAAACTTTAAGTATCACACTTATCAAAACCTTCAGAATCATATTTTGATGTTTTACTCAAATTTTTGAATATATATATATATATATATATATATATATATATATATATAAACCATCACAATTATGTTTATTTGTTTAATATACCCAATGATAATTATGTATATTTGTTTAATATACGGGTGAAAATGTGAAGTTGGGAAACACTTTTTGCCCTTTTTTGACGTTGAAAATTGTAATTTTCTATGTTTTTCAACTTCAACTCCACTAAACTCATATTTTTATTGTAAATTATGCTTTGACATAAAAACAATAATTGTAGAGAATTGTCTTACCTCCATACCCATATTTAAAAAAAAAAAAATATTGACATATAGAGGGGTAAATTTCCTGTTTACTAACTGCATATACTTGAAATTTTCAGGCAAACATAAATAGTCACTTTATAATCCTTTACTTTTTTTAGGGAAGGTTATTCATTTTTTGGAAAAAAACCATAGCATCATAGTCTGCATATATTGCACTAGTGCACAGACTATTTTTCGGTAATTTTCGGATTAAATCACTATTTTTTATTATTTTTTGAAATGGACGAAGACAAAAAAACAATGATGTTTCAGTACATTTTATTATCCTTTGATTTTCTTTTCAATGTGATCATCAATAAGAAAAATGAGAGTACCCTTTTGAAGTAGACAGGGAGAGGAAGTGCAGTATGATTTTTTTGAATTTTTTGGTGTCCTCATTTGAAAGTTATTTAATTTTCATTCAGTGCAATTTTTCGAACAATGAAATTCCATAGTGACACAGTTTAGTAAAAAATAAATAAAAAATTGAATTTTTTAATGAAACTCCATAAATCTTACATCATCAAAAACTAGATTTAGAGATGAATCTAATGGTACTTGGTCCGACATAAAACATTTTGTTTTTTAGGTGTTCTGTCCCTCCAAAGTTACAGGTTTCTTAAAACTGCAGAATTGTTTGAGTTTTTCGTTGACCAGAAACTCTCGGCTGAGATAATGTCTCGGAAGAGAAATTTCTCAAACTCTTGACCGAGAAATTTAAAACTAGTTTAACCCGCCTAGAATTAGATTTTACCGCGTGGGCAAACGCTCGACTGAAAGTTTAAAAACTCTCGGACAAGAGTTTGCACCCCGAGAGTTTGCATTCCGAGAGTTTAGAAAACTCTCGGCCGAGAGTTTTCTAAACTCTCGGCCGAGAGTCTAGAATGTGATTAGTATTCTCGTTGAAGAGGTAAGAGAGAATAAAACTAAACAAATTATTATGCACGCATGCAACAACCTAAGCATGATAAAATGAAAAAAGTTGACACTTGTCAAATCCGATTATAACGTGATTTGTATGGCTGTTAATGAAACTCGTGTTACCCACTATTGATATGCCTTGTTGCTTTGTGAAAGTCCTCAAATTGATTGCTCGATCTTGATATTATCCTACGGTAATATAAAATAAAAAGGCACCATAATTCTCTTTGGGGATTTGTAAAAGCGAGCGGTGGTTAGTTATGAAGAAATTTGATGGTCGATTCCATTGTGATTGTATAAATCACGACTACAACAAGCTCAACTTTCTCTTTCATTAAGAAGGCTTCATATTTAACAAGTGGCATCAACATCTTTTTGGAGGAATCGATAAACTCAAGGGTCACCGGTTAGATTGATATTGGATTTTCTATTCCTACGGGATTGTGTAGATCTTGCATGGAAAGGGATGGGCCTCTTTCCAAGAACATCAACCTCACTTATTCTCGTTGCTCATTTTCTGAATTAGGTTAACCTCTAGTTTATGGGATTTGCATTCTTTTGACGGTTGACTTCATATACATGTATTTGTGTGTTCAAATTCATATACATGCATTTGTGTGTATTGCAAGTTAGAAATTGAGCATCAATTTCATTTAGTACATATATAATTTATTTTGGAAATAATATATATTTAACATTAAAATAAAATGCATAATATGTATATTAATGTATTTTATTTATGCACTACATTTTAGATATTAAAATGCTTTTTGTTATTTTTTTGCATTAAAATATTTTTAAATATTTGTTAATATTATTTAATCCTAGATATTAAAAGATTTTATGGATGTGTGAACACTTTTTAGTTGCTCCCTCATCTAAATATTTTCATAGGTAATTGCAATTGAATGTGATAAAATGAAATGACTAGATTGTGAGAAAGGACAGAAATTTATAGCTCTAGGAGGAAGCTCCTTCAGAATGGCTTGGGCAAGTAGGGAAAGTATAGAATGGCTTGGGGAAGTAGGGAAAGTATTGAATGTTGCAATTATTCCCACCCAAGTCCTTTTCACGTTGTACTCATAATTGATGATGATGTATGGGAAATAGAGAAATAAAGGAAAAGTCGGTCACCCACATCATTTCCACATTGTAATAAGAATTGACGATGTTGTATGGGAATAGAGAAATAAAGGAAAATCCGGTCATGTGGAATGGTAGATGCTAGTCAACACAGTTGGGAGATGAGAGCACACACTCTCTCAAGGGGAGTCATTCAATGATTGATTCATTCAAGCATTATTCGTAGAAAAGGGAAGTCAATGACATAATAATCACATCGTAGTGATGACAACTATGCATTAAGAGTGTGTGGAAGCATTGTTAGTGCACACTCACAACTAGTCTGGAAACATTGCAAAAAGTAAAAACAACCACGTTAATAAGGTAGGGTGATTTGTTGATTCCTGCACAAGTGGAGATGTTGGTTACTCTGGAATTTCTCTTGGTTTTCAAAGGTGGAGATCCTTTGGGTGGACTTTGGATTCCCATGAAATTTATTAGGTGGAAGTGTAGTGCACTATGGATTCCTACCTGATTTCATGTGGAGGCATTATGGGCTTTGGATTCTTATGGTGTAATCGGGTGGAGATTCCAAGCTTCCTAAAGGAATCTTGGGATCGTGCGAATGTCTTCCCAAAGGTTTTTGTTTCCATGAGGCTGGGGCGAGCATTTGGGGTTTCAAGTTAAGCATAGCTAAAATCCTATCCTCATGCCCATTAGCTTTCCAGTCATCTTCATGCCATTTCTCGGTGAGGACAGTTTCTCTGATATTCTCGAGAACCACTTTCCATATCTCTTCAATTTTTCAATACTCATCTCTGAATGTTCTCCAATTTATTTCTTTCTAGGCGACCCATATGATAAATCCCATAAAGAGTCCCCACACTATGTTAAGAACAAGGCTTTTATACCCTCCTTTTCTCCAGACTTCAATTGTATGCCTGAGGCTCTTGTTGTCCCTATCTGTTTATTGAAAGAGGGAGGAAAGGTTTTTCCACAAGGTCTCAGTGACAAAGAAGTTATTAAATAGGTGTTCCAATGTTTCTACATTCTTCTTACACATAGTATATGTTAGTCGGCCATGCATTCCTTTCTTCTGTAGATGATCCTAGGTAAGAATCTTTCCATGACTAAGTTGTTGGGAAAAATACTGAGAGGGGGGGGTGAATCAGTATTTACTGCATAATCAAATCTTTTTACTTTTTCATTCCTTAAAACCCATACGCTACTTTCCTTCAGTAAACTAGCGTATATACACGGATCCCCTTTATGAAACTAGCGTATACACAGAGATCTAGATATGTCATTAAATCTTCACTTCTATTATTCCATCATTCATTCATCAGATGTTTAATAAACAGTAAACATGTGCAGTAAGAACATAATAAACCATCACACAAAGCATCACACATGAACACCAGGATTTTTAGGTGGAAACCCAAATCGAGAGAAAACCACCGCTGCAGTTGCTCAGCCTTCAATATTTTATTATAGAGAAAACATCTTACAACATATGTTCTGGCGCAGACTTGACCAGCACGCAGGCACCCACCTGCGCTCGTTTACCAGCCTCTCCTGGAAGGGAGCTCCAACCCCCTGACTCGTTTACCAGCCTCTCCTGGAAGGGAGCTACGACCCCCCGATCTCGTTTACCAGCCTCACCTGGAAGGGAGCTACAACCCCCTGACTGAAGGCTACAACCCTCAGCACCACCTTGGACCACGTTTCATCAATTTTCACACTGGATCCAACAACTTCAATAGAACACCACTTGCAGGCCACATTTCATCATATTATCAGATTTGGATCCTTTCCATACTTTTAAGCACAGACATACATCACCAACAAATACATATCAACACAGATCAGATAGCAGAAACATAGCAGAACAGATCAGATATTTCATACCCCTTGCTTCAGCAAACCCTAGTTTGCATACGCGCTTTTACTTCACTGATGTCGTGTATATACGCGCTTCCGTCCACACAAACCAGCGTATACCTCAGTGTATATTTTATTGCGCATACGCGCTTTCTCTTCGCTGAAGCCGCGTATATACGCGCTTCCTCCGCGGCGAAGTAGCGTATAGATCTTCAATCATTACAGAGCAGCATACTTCATCAGATCAGATCTTCAGTTCAGATTTACCCTTTTACTTCAGACAGATGTTCGCCTAGATGTTCGCCTCATCATAGATCTAGGCCTTCCATAAGCAGATCTAGCAGATACAAGTGTATTTCAGATCTAGATCCCCTTCTTCATCATTGGTGCATCATACATTCAGATTTATCTTCAAGTGTAACCCTTTCCATTCAGATCTACTTCAGAGAGAAGTATTCATTCAAGCTCAGACCTCTTGCACCCACACTCATGATATGCACAATGAATTTCTTCTCCTTATATAGGTTTATCCTTTTTCAATACCACGGGTCAAAGCAATACCATGAGCCTTCAATACCACGGGCCAAAGCAATACCATGAGCCTTCAATACCACGAGCCAAATCAATACCATGAGTCTTCAATACCACGAGCCAAATCAATACCATGAGTCTTCAATACCACGGGCCCCTGTTTTTGCACTTTTTGAGCGCTTTTGCCCATACGCGACTTATCACGTTCTTTCCCGCGTGCATACGCGACTTCTCCTAGACATATCCGCGTATGCATAGAGACATACTCTTTTCATCATACTTTGAGCACATTCTGAATTCCTTTCTTCATTGTCTTTTGTGCACATTGTAAATACATCATATTTTCTTCATCAAGAACATATTCTAGCAAGCACAACTTCATCAAGTAAGTTTCCATCATCTTTATCAAGTGGGTTGCCTTTCAGGGACATCATAATATCAACAAGCATCATGTCACATCAGATTTACATCATTTACCAAGCCCATCAAGTCAAGAATAACTTCATCAGGTGGATTGCCATCAAGGACAACACATGTCAATAGTCGCATGTCTTCATCTTCATTTAGTGGGTTGCCATCAAGGACAACACTCTGCATCATATTTCCAAAAATCTCCCCCTTTGGACTTGATGGCAACCACGATGGTGTTTGGTTACCACAACAGATAAGTACATTGACACCATGTCACTCTCCCAATTCTTTGACACCATTATCTGCATTCAAACACCATGTCACTCTCCCCCTTTGACATCAAGGGCAAAGGGCGGATCAAAAACCAACATACTCTCCCCCTTTGACATCAAGGGCAACGGGCGGATCAAAACCAGCGGATCAAAAACCAACACACTCTCCCCCTTTGACATCAAGGGCAATGGGCGGATCAAAACCAGTGGATCAAAACCAACATACTCACCCCCTTTTCTTCTCATGTAAAAGAAGCGTTCTGCAGATCTGATGTATACTGAAGTGACCAAGCTCCCCCTGAGATCATGATGAATCTTCAAACATATTTTTCGATGAAGTACATGACTCTATGAACTTCCTATCTCCAAAAGACTCAAAATTACATCAAATATCCAACCAAGTGGATTTACATATAAGACTCAAGTACCCAACCAAGTGGGTTTACATATTTCAATTCAGCTACCCAACCAAGTGGGTTTACAAAATTTGACTCAACTACCCAACCAAGTGGGTTTACAAATTAGACAAGTCCTTACATGACTGAATATTACAATTTTACATCATGGGTCTCAACATGACCTTTTCATCAAACTACAAATATAACTTTAAGACCAACACCAGAAAAATCCTCAAGAAAGAGAACATATTTCAGAACCATCATAGTGCCAACAAAGCATTATACTCAGCAACGCTAATGCTCCCCCTGAATCTGTGCATCCACGCATCCTTTTCATATGACTAAGGCTCCCCCTTAGTTTGTGCATCCTGAACATTTTCACCAACAAATCATCAAGGCATCTTCATCAAAACATTAGAAACAGAATTATGAGAACTGGAACACCACCAGAGATACAAAACAGTATCAGAGACACCAAACAGCACTGCAGCTGTGCTGAAAAGAGCTGACTCCACCCAAAATTGTCAGCAATTCGTCATACGCAGTTTTCTGTGCAGGAACTCGCGTATATACGCGACTGTGTTTTAGGAAACCCGCGTATCCCAAGAAATCTTCTAAATTTCAACCAGATCTAATTCTCTGTGCGGCAAAGACAGTGTTCAGCTTCTTTCTGAGACATTTGAATGCTTCCCTGGACTACAGATAGATAGAATGGTGTAGTTGTGTCTTCAAGCGTCATCCAACGGTTCTGGCATCAGTACAATAGTAACCAAGCCTTCAGATTCTTTGCAGCATCAATACAATATTTCCAAGAGAGATTCTCATATCAGAACAACATCTTCACATAGGTGTCAAGCAATCATCCATGTGGTCCAATATCACCATGATCTTCAAGATTTAACATGAAGTAACATATGCAGGCAAAAGATCTCTCAACCATAGTAACACACTCTGCATGATTTATTTCTGAATCAAATGACATCCAACTCATCCATGTGTGAGTACAAAAAAAAAAAAAAATACTTATCAGCAACCAGGGCTCAAAAACTCATCATAATAAACCATGTACCAAGCCATCATCATTTGAGCATGAGTATCACAAAAACCAAAGAATAAGCAGTCATATTGCCAACAATGCAATCATTAGTATTCAACCTGCTGCTCCCCCTAAACCAGTGCTCTTCCTTAGCTTGTGCAATCTGAAGCAAGTCATCAGCAGTCAGACTGATGCTCCCCCTGGATCTCTGCTCCAGATCTTCAGCTATCAGATAAATTTCCTTATCATCAATGCATACGCGGCTGTGTCAACTGGAACTCGCGTGTATACGCGACTTTTGTGAGTAGAACCTGCGTATGGAAAGTGAAACATAGAAATTTTTCACATTCCTTTATCTCCCCCTGCAAATTTACCTTCTGTTCCTGTCTTTTCTTCACATCAGATGCACTGTCAGAAATACATATAACCAGAATAATCAAATCAACCATGAGAGACATCATACATTGCTCCCCCTGTGACGATACATTACTAAAACTCATAATGTATCCCACATCATTCCTGCAGTCAATCAGAGAAGTAAGCTTCAGAAGCGGATGACTGCAGTAGGGTCAGAATTCCCTATGTTTCTGATTGGTCTTCCTTCTTTTTCCAAATTTGTTTGACCTTCCTAACAGTGTGCTGAAAATTGTCCACTTTCTTAGATCTGTTCAACCTGCATTCCTTTTCTACATGCCCATACTTGTTACAAGAATAACACCTCATATGTCCAGAAAAGTAAGCATAAGAATCATAATGAGTATTTCTAATCTTCCTCCTTTTGCAATAAACTGCTTTATGTCCATACATGTTACATGAGAAACAATATCCCCTGAAGAAACTAGAGTACCTTTCTGAGTAGAACCTATTTGTTTGTGGCTGAAATGATCTGCTCCTGCAATTTGCTGCAACATGCCCATAATTATGACATTTAAAGCATTCAATGTTCTTGAATGAATTCCTTTGAGAATTCATGATTGTTGGTTGATATTTTGTCTCTTCAGGTTTTGCATTGACATTCTCTAAATTTTTGGCACTTCCTTGTGAGCTAGATTCTCCTTTAACAGTTTCATGGAAACCAAGACCAAGTTTGATAGAAGGAGACCTTTGATTACTCAGAATATTGTCCAAAATATTAGTAGATTGTTGGTTGATCTTTTATTTCTTTCAACACTTCAAGTTTTGCATTGACATCCTCTGAATTTTTAGCACTTCCTTGTGAGCTAGATTCACCTTTAACAGTTTCATGGAAACCAAGACCAAGTTTGATAGCAGGAGACCTTTGATTACTTAGAATTTTGTCCAAAGTGTTAGTACTATCTTGAAACCTCAAAAGTTCAACCTTTTCTTCTAATTTACCTTTGAGAATGTTTACCTCAACCTCCAAGGCTTGACATTGCTTTGTCATGCTTTCTTCTTTCCTTCTTCCATCTTCTACTTGATCCTTCAGATTTAGAATCTCTTCTTTCAACCAATCTTCATTTTCTTCACATGTTTGTTGCAGCTCTTCATTCTTCTTATTTGATTTTTCCATATCTTCTTTGAGAGAGATGATTTCTGCTTCAAGGCCTTCCTTTTCAAATGTTTGTAGAGGTTCCTCAATCTTCTTACTTGATGCTTCAAGATCTGTTTGTAGAGATATGACTGCAGCTTCAAGTCCTTCATTCTTCTTGTTTGATTTTTCGAGATCTGCATTTAGATCGTTGATTTCTGCTTCTAGTTCTTTAATTCGATTGGATGCATAAGTATGAAACCTTTGATACTTTTCCACCTGTCCATTTAGCATTTCTATTTTATCTTTCATTTGAGATATCATCTCATTGTAGATAGCTTCGCTTTTATTAAATGATCTTTGTTGATCTTCAATTTTCTTGATAGCTTCCTTTAGATCCAAAACTTTACTTTTACTATCTTCACCATTGCATGCACAGGAAAGTGCATCACAAGAACAACAATCAATACTTGTTTCATCTTCTTCATTTTCTGCTGCACATGTTTTCTGAGATATCTCTTTTTCAGTAGCCTTCTTCTTTTTCTTCTTAGCCATGAGCACTTTCAGATCTTGGTCAGAATCTTCTTCATCTTCACTGGACACTTCATCATCATCTTCTTTTGCATAATAACTCTTTCTCTTCTCAAATTGTTTCTCTTTACCATGCTTTTCTCTATAAGGACATTTAGCAACATAATGACCAACTTTTCCACACTCAAAACATTTGAAGGGAAGCTTACCTTTGAATCTTCCAGTACCTAGTTGGAGCTTTCTCACGAAATTCGCTTCTTCTTCATCGGATATATAGCTGGATTCTTCGACAACTTCCTTTTCCTTTCCTTTTGTAGATGCCTTAAAAGCAGCTTCTCTTACTTGAGAAGGGCCTCCTTGTCTCATTTCAAAAGCAGTCAGAGTACCATGTAATTGAACAATAGTAAGAGTTTGCAAATCTTGCCTTTCTTCAATAGCCGAAACTTTAGAGTCAAATTTTGAAGTCAATGATCTTAAGACCTTTTCCACCAGAGTAGTATCAGTTATGGTTTCACCCAAATTTCTCATTCGATTTACAATATCATCCAGACGAAGAAAGAAACTGGCAACACTCTCATCACTATGCATCTTCAAATTTTCATATTCAATTCTAAGATTTTGGAGTTTTGCACTTTTTACCTTTGTGTCTCCTTCATAGCTCAGAATGATTTTGTCCCATATTTCTTTTGCTGAATGTAGCTGCATCACTTTAGCAAATTCTGATTCAGACATGCTTCCCAATAAGACATTCACCGCTTTGGCATTGATTTCATACTTCTTTCTTTCAGCTGCATCAGTAGGAATACTTGCCGGGTATTGATAACCTTCTTCCACGATTGCCCATACATCTGCACCAAGAGTTTGCAGATATGCTTTTGTACGTACCTTCCAGAATATCAGATTGCTTCCATTGAATAGAGGTGGCTTTATAGACATTACTCCTTCTTGACTTCCCATTGCGATGGATCTCCTTTAAGCGATCAAGCTTCTGCACAAGGACCTGCTCTGATACCAATTGTTGGGAAAAATACTGAGAGGGGGGGGTGAATCAGTATTTACTGCAACAATCAAATCTTTTTACTTTTTCATTCCTTAAAACCCATACGCTACTTTACTTCAGTAAACTAGCGTATATACGCGGATCCCCTTTATGAAACTAGCGTATACACAGAGATCTAGATCTGTCATTAAATATTCACTTATATTATTCCATCATTCATTCATCAGATGTTCAATAAACAATAAACATGTGCAGTAAGAACAGAATAAACCATCACACAAAGGATCACACATGAACACCAGACGAGGATTTTTAGGTGGAAACCCAAATCGGGAGAAAACCACCGCTGCAGTTGCTCAGCCTTCAATATTTTATTATAGAGAAAACATCTTACAACATATGTGCTCGCGCAGACTTGACCAGCACGCAGGCACCCACCTGCGCTCGTTTACCAGCCTCTCTTGGAAGGGAGCTCCAACCCCCTGACTCGTTTACCAGCCTCTCCTGGAAGGGAGCTACGACCCCCTACTCTCGTTTACCAGCCTCACCTGGAAGGGAGCTACGACCCCCTGATCTCGTTTACCAGCCTCACCTGGAAGGGAGCTACAACCCCCTGACTGAAGGCTACAACCCTCAGCACCACCTTGGACCACGTTTCATCAATTTTCACATTGGATCCAACAACTTCAATAGAACACCACTTGCAGGCCACATTTCATCATATTTCCAGACTAGACCCTTTCCATACTTTTAAGCACAAACATATATCACCAACAGATACTTATCAACACAGATCAGATAGCAGAAACACAGCAGAACAGATCAGATATTTCATACCCCTTGCTTCAGCAAACCCTAGTTTGCATACGCGCTTTCCCTTTACTGATGTCGCGTATATACGCGCTTCCGTCCACACAAACCGGCGTATACCTCAGTGTATATTTTATTGCGCATACGCGCTTTCTCTTCGCTGAAGCCGCGTATATACGCGCTTCCTCCGCGGCGAAGTAGCGTATAGATCTTCAATCATTACAGAGCAGCATACTTCATCAGATCAGATATTCAGTTCAGATTCAACTCTTTACTTCAGACAGATTTTCGCCTCATCACAGATCTAATCACTCCATAAACAGATCTAGCAGATACAAATACATTTCAGATCTAGACATCCCACTTCATCATTTCTTCATAGGTGCATCATAGATTCAGATCTATCATCAAACCTTTACCCTTTCCATACAGATATACTTCATAGAGAAGTATTCATTCAAGCTCAGACATCTTGCTCTCACAATCATGATTTGCACAATGAATTTCTTCTCTTTATATAGGCTTATCCTTTTTTCAATACCATGAGCCCCTTTTTCAATACCATGGGCTAAAGCAATACCATGAGCCCAAAACTACCTGGACGGGGTCAATTAGGCGGATCATTACCCAATACAATGGGTCAATACCATGGTGGTTACCCCTGGTTTTGCACTTTTTGAGCGCTTTTGCCCATACGCGACTTGGAACGTTCCTTTCAGCGTGCATACGCGACTTCCCCTAGGCCAATCCGCGTATACCTAGAGACATACTCTTTTTCATCATAGAATTAGCACATGCTAAATTCCTTTCTTCATTGCCTTCTGTTCACACTGTAGATACATCAGATTTCCTTCATCAAGGACATATTCTATAAGCACAACTTCATCAAGTAAGTTGTCATCATCTTCATCAAGTGGGTTGCCTTTCAAGGACAACACTCAGCATCATATTGTCAACAAACATCATATCACATCAGATTTACATCATTTACCAAGTCCATCAAGTCAAGAATAACTTCATCAGGTGGTTTGCCATCAAAGACAACACATGTCAACAGTCGCATGTCTTCATCTTCATTCAGTGGGTTGCCATCAAGGACAACACTCTGCATCATATTTCCAACAATATCCTGTACAAGGAATCGAAATAGAAATTAGAAGAACCATGAAAACGAGATGAAGATATGCTTCTTTATGAATTACAGCGATGAATGTTCTTTTACTTCTTACATTCTTAATCTATATTAGCTCCAAAATATTAAAGTTGATTCAAAACCCCGAATAATGTAATAATATATAAAGAGGATTTGAATCTCTATATGATAAGTGTGGAGAGAAATTCAGAATAAAAGAAAATTAAAAATATGAATTAATCATCAGTACATTACCTTGCTAAATTTTCCACATCGTGAGATTCTTTGCCATACATAAATCTAAAGCTATGACTTCCATCTTTTCCAATATGTGATTGAGTTTTTATAATAATTAAAATACAATGGTAAAGATTCATATATTGGCATTTATCACATCGAAAGATCTTAAGACAAACCTTTATTTGAGTTTTGTAATGTGATATAATAGTTGTGATGGCAGTCGTGATATGAACATGTGGGAGAGGAAACTGCGATGGAGCGGATGTGATATCGGAGAATAGTCCTATAGGAAATGTGAATGAAATGAAATGCCGATAGTATTCTACCGATATCAGAAATGCGATAAATGATGTGGCACATTGGTGGGACTGGTTTTGGACTTTATAAGAGATCAGTGATTGACAAATTTGAGCAAGGGATATAACGATATTGATACGTCGATGTGTGATGAAGCACAAAGCCCATAGTTTTGTAATGTAATTTTAATTTCATATCATATCTAGGACATCAGAACTTTTAAACATA
The DNA here is from genome assembly GCA_034641835.2 of Pinus albicaulis. Lineage (NCBI taxonomy): Eukaryota > Viridiplantae > Streptophyta > Pinopsida > Pinales > Pinaceae > Pinus > Pinus albicaulis. The sequence goes on along the minus strand of CM076575.1, from coordinate 1,493,717,985 downwards.
CCCCCTACCAAACTTGTGATTTATCAAATGGACATGATATCTTTTAGAACTGAGTTTAAATGTCGTATCGGATCCAAGGTTGTATGGACATCGCAAATTTTAGCGAAGTCATTTATCGGAGAGTGAGAGAGAAGAAATAATAGCGGACTTGCATCAGAGGTTTATTATCGTGAAATGGTAAGAGTGGCCTCCGATTAAATATTGCTATACGGATGATGCGATATCAGAGATCGGAAGGAATGTGCATATCGGAGGATCGGAGATATTTTGAGTATGCTCATTTCAGAACCTCTGATTTGTGAATTGCAATATATATGTGAGGCCAATGATTTATTTAAAGTATTAAATTCAAAAAGAGAGCGATTAATTTAACTTTGTTTTTTCTTTAATAAATAACCCTTTAATAATTTAATTAACTGTCGGGATATATGATCTAAAAGTAATTTTATCAAAACTTTTTTATGAAGAGAGTTGTGAAATATAATGACCTGATATGATTATTCTGAGAATTTGTTAAAACTTTATCAAGATTTCAATGAATACAAGAAATATTATATAATCTTCAAATTTAGACAAAATAATAAATACTTCTTTGAACATGTTGCAGATTTGGAAGATCTGGCTGCTTGCTTATCTTGAGTCTTCATAATCAGTTTAATGAAGACATGTACACAAAACAAAATAGAAATAAGAAATACCCTTTGAAAAGGAAAATATAGAATATATGGTGGTGAACATGTAAACACATACCTGGAAGAAATTGACTATAAATTTTACCTCATGAAACTTCAAGTTCTTCAAAATTTGCATATGTTCAACATCACCTACTTATTTGATCTAAAATGCTAAGTAATGAATTTTTTGAATTGCATCCTTTCCAAAGTTACATTGGAAGACAAGAGTGGTAAAAATGAGTTCTTTAGAATTAATTGTGAATAAAAAATTGTAAAGTTGTAGCGAATCCTTGGAATTTCTTTATGTATGATCAATGTGATGAATTTTGAAAAAACAAGACAATTGAAGGCTTGAAAAATATGTATGATCTGATAAATGAAATAAATGAAAACAAAAAATAAAATTAATCTATTCATAATTCTAACTCAATGAAGAAAACACAACTAAGTATAGTCATACTTCCAATGTAACCATGCAAGCATTTTAATTCTTGTATGTATGTAGATGTCAAACATTAGTAACAAAAATATGATTTCAAGAATAAAAATAAATTTGAATCTAGAATGTACACAAATTTCTAATCTATTTACAAAATGCAACTTATTTCTAATTAACTTCTCTTGGAATATTCTTTCCAGCTAAATTTAAATTGGATCATAGAAATGTGGATGGATTTCCACTAACGATTGGAAGGGATTCAAAAGAGAAGATATCATGCCAAATTGTGGATAATAAATTTTCAATTCGATGGCCTGGAAAATTTTGTTAGTGTTATGTTCTAGTGCTAAATTATTAATGATATTTTGTGATGGAAAACTTTCTAAATGTATTTTAAATGGGTTAATGAAAAATGGATGGAAGTCTGATAGACCCAACAGAAGATTATTAATTGAATTAAATTGTTGGTCATATTGTGAAAATACACTCTTTTGTTGGCACTGCTCTCGAGAAGTAAGAAGTAATTGATAAGAAATGAACACCATTTGAAATTGGAAGTTTAATAAATTTTTATGTTCACAATTAATTTGAAACTTCATTTTTCCATTGAGGTAATGCATTAATTGAGTGTTCAAAATTGAGCTGCTCAATATACCAGCACAAAGTATCTAAAAATCTAAGACTAAAAACAGAAAATAAATCTAAAGTTAATAATAAATGATGGAATAATAATAAAATTGAATCATAGTTTACACTAATGTTATAATTATTATTACAACACAATTAGGACTGACTTAAGCAATTTCCTCTTCACAAGAATTGGGTAGAATAATGAAATTAGAATGGTATTGGGTAGAATAATGCAATTAGAATAGTAGAATTAGCATTTTTCCAAACTTTGTGGTATTGGTTCATTAACATATGAAGGTGCAACTTGATCATTATCAATACTGTAGGAAGTGTGCACTAAATGAAGGAATTTATCATACATAATAGAGGCCACTTCATCATCATTTGCTTATACCTCCATATTGGAATTCTCAATTATGTCAATGAAATTAGAAAAAGATTGATCAAAGCTTGAAATAATTTCACATGGATTATAAATGAAAGGAAGAGAGAAACTATGTTCAAACCAATCTAATAATTCATCTTTCGAAGGTTTAAATTCAATTTTAAATTTTAAACTATTTAAACGAAACCTGATAGTAAAATAAATTAAATACTCACCTTCAAACCTTTGTAGATTTTCAAAATCGTCACATTCTTTTTCGTAGATATATCCATCAATTTTATAAAGGAATATTGTAAAAAATTGTTCCCAAGTGTAGATTGAGGCAATTGGCAGTGATTGACACCAGCTTCTGGATTTTTCCAAGAATGTAAGAGTAAAAATCCTGCATAAAATACCTTCATCAATATCATGAAAAGTAGAATTTGAAATTTTTTGAATAAATTGTAAAGCATGATTAAATGCAGAAGCATTCCTCTTACCATTAAACTTTACCTGAGACAAGAGTCTTACTATTTATGGTAGAGTATTGGAAGATGCACGTCCATAAATACAACTCGAAATTGGAAGTTTAATAGGAGCCATTGTAATAGAAATAAAATGTTTGAATACAAAAGCTACAATAGACAACAAGTTTTAGGCCCTATTTTTAGTGCAAAAACGTTGAAGCCTCAAAATTCACTGCAACAACATGGGGAATGACCACTCGGTCCGGACCTTAAAGATGTTCCTTTTTCATTTAGAATGGTGGCTCTGACTAGTTTAACTAGGTCCAATTATCTTTTCTAAATCTCTAATGGCTTAAAATATGACTTTTTTCTACCAATGGGAAAGAGACCTCAGATCATTTCTCTTGCTAATCAGGAAAAAAAATGATATTTAAGCTAATTTGAGACTCAAACCAAAACACAACTAAAGTTTTTCCTCTTTGGGAAGAGGACTTCCAACAATGTAGAATTAAATCTAAAATGAAAAATTATTCTAAAATTCAAGCAAAAGGAAATTTATCTCAATACTATCTTAATTAGGAATTTATAAATCTAACACAGTCGAGAGAAAGATATTTTAAATAATTGAGATTTAAATATGCCTAGCTTATAATAAATATCAAGCTAACAAATTAGTTCAATTAACTGACATTTATGAATACCAAACATATCCTATTTAAAGACCTCTTTAACTGAGATAATCAACTAACAACATTTAGAAAATAGTTCACACAAATGATATTGATTGTTAAATCATTAATTTGAATAATTAAACAATAATATGCAGAAAAAGTTCATAACATAACATTGTTTATTTAATCAATATTAAAAGACAAATTTATGAGGAAATAGTTACTCATGAACCATAATTCAACCCATAAGAGCAGAGATAGATGACAACATATAATTAAGACAAATTACTCATATCGACAAAAGTACATACATACGAATAAAATGACACATTCCCGCTGTCATAAAATGAAACCAATATTTAAAACAATAGTATTATAAATACCAATTTATTAAAACAATTTCTCTGACTCCAGTCTCCAGCAGTCTTTTACAAAGCTTGAATTTCTGTTTTTAAAACAAGATATGTAGAAGTACAAACTTTGTTCTGTATACATATTTCAGAATGCAAAAGGAGAAATCATCAATAACCCCAGATCTGAATTTTCTCTCCTCTACCTTACACCTCTAAATCCTCTTGACAATAGTTTCATCAAGGATTCCAAAATTGTGGAGAAGAGGAGCCTCATCATACATTGTACAATCTACTATTTATAATATTTACAAAAGAATTCTCATAAGAAAGTTTGTTAAAGAGTGGTTTTGCTCAATAAATTTTCTATTGGCTCGAAATCATATTCTTCAATTGATGGAGAATTTTTATTGATTGAGATTTTCTTTTCCTCATCTCTTCAACTGTTTTCCTACAAAATCAAATCAAAACAAAATTAAAATGTAAAAAATAAAATCGAAATGCCAAATCTAGAATTAAAATAAATCCAATAAAAAATTAATTAAATAAATGATTGAAAATGAAATCTAAACTTTCAATTGATGCCTGTGATGATCTGATTGGTAAAGGATATAATTGGCGAATGGATCTGCACTCAAAAGAAGTTGTGGGCAAATGAAAATGTAGAAAATTAAACTCATAAATTAGTTTTGTTTAAGAAATTGGAAGCTTGATCTTTTGCTGAATTTTAGACCCAATAAATGATCAAATATGGAAATGAAACCACTTCAATAATAATTTCCATGATTTTATCTATCCAATGAGCCATCCTGGGCCTCATTTGGCCAAGTAAAACTCAATATATGAGCTTCCAAAGTTGTTATATTAGAATGGACACGATTCTAGAATTTTTGTTGCTTGGGCTAAAAATAAGCAATTTTAAATTAAATTCTAACTCTAAATTAGACTATCATTTAACCAATTGATACTAATTAATTGTAATTATATTATTATTATTGATTAAGAAAAAATAATTGTAAAGAGAATTAAACTAATTTAAAAATTAATTTATTGATTAATTAAAATATGAAATTATTATATTAATATTATAATTTAAATTATATTAAAATCATAATTAAAATATAATATTAACTATAATATTATATAATACAATATATATTATAATTATTAATTCAAAATATATATGACATAATTCAAACCACGTGAGGGAGAGGAGGAGTGGAGTGGAGTGGAGAGTATGGAGTGATAAGGGTGAGGAATTAATGGAGGGATAAGGTGGAAGGAATGGAGAGATAAGGAGTGGAGGGTGAGGTGGAGAGATAAGGTGACGTGAGGGTGATGTGAGAAGAGTGAATCGGGAGGTATAAGGAGATTAACCAAAATTTATATTAAATTTTTTAATCCTTCACATGTTTTCTTAAAAATCGCACATGGAAGATTCGTAAGGAGTTTGAGGAGCTTGAGGTGTTTAGTGAAATGCAATATGTGATATTGCGATATCGCAATTTCGCAGTCGCAATAAAAATTGGCAATTTTTGTTGGATCACATTTTTTTGGAAGGAGGAGAAAGGACGTGAAGTGGGGCCCACGTGAGATTAACCATCCTACAATTTAGACTACATCCACTTTGCAATTTTGGAATTTTGGTTGGCAATTTGTTTTAAAATAATAAATTGAAGTAAATTACTAATATCCCGAAACGTGTTTTAGTTTATTATACAATTTGGTCAGGTCATTTTGTAGGACCGTTAGTGAAAATGAAAGAAATAGTAAAAATAAACTAAAAGTTAATACTTACAATGAAGACTATTTTAATTGCGAAAATAAAAATATTATACATTTATTTACATTTTTTAACCCAGGGGACACAAATATGATCAAACTTCAGAGGAGTGACATTTACAAATCGGCTGACAGAATGAAGCGAAAAAGTATCATTGGAAAGCTTGTGAAAAAATGGATTTAATGAAATAATCAAAATAGAAATCCGATAAAAACGGAAAAATGACAAAATTGTAAGATAATTAACTTAATGAAAATCCTAAAAGGTGTTTAGCTAAAAATTTTGTAGAAAGGGTCCCCATTATTTTAAGTACATAAGTAAAAAATGGGGGGGTTATGTTTTACCACAACAATACATTTATCCACTTTCACACTAGAATTGGTTCATTCCTAGTAAAGAGATTTACGGGTCCCTCTACCCTCTTATTCATCTATCTTATTGACAAAAACAAAATTTAATATTCTAACTAGCTAAAAGCTAATTAGGAATATTACAGTCCTCCCCTCCCAAATCTTGTTTGTCCTCAAGCAACTGCAAATATGGATGCTGCAAAATCTTCTCTCCTTCCCAAGTAGCATCCTCATCCGGTAGATTCCTCCATTGAATAAGATATTCTCTAATCATACTGTTCCTTAGCTGCCTCTCTCGAGTATCCAAGATAGCTTCCGGTTGTAAAACCAGATGGCCCTAATCATCAATAGGTGGGAGATCTATTGTAGCAACTACATGCTGTCCAATGGCATTCTTGAGGCATGAGACATGAAAAATGTTGTGGATCTTACTCCCAATGGGGAGCTCAAACTCATATGCTACTTCCCCAACACAACAGATCACCCTATATGGCCCATAGAAATGGGGCTTAAGCTTCTCAGCCCCCTTCTCCTTTAGCATAGATTGCTTGTAAGGATGAAGACGAAGATAGACCAAATCATCCACCTCAAACTGTCTCTCCACCCGACCACGATCTGCGTACAACTTCTGCTGATTCTGGGTTGTCGCAATGTTGTCCTTGAGAGCATAGAGTATATCCTGACTCTCTTGGATCCACTCCTTGGCTCTAGGAGCCTTGCTTGCTCCAAACGTCATATCAACAAATGATAAAGCATCATATCCATATAGAGCTCGAAATGGAGACATACCGATCAACATATGAAATGTCGTATTGTAGCAATACTCTCCCAAGTGGAGCCAACGCGGCCATGCTCTTTTATGCCTTAAAACATAGTTTCGCAAGTATCCTTCCAGCCACTTGTTTACTATCTCTATTTGCCCATCTGTTTGGGGGTGATAACTGGTACTCGGTATCAACTCGGTACCCACCAAACAGAAAAGCTCTTGCCAAAAGCCACCCATGAAGTGGCTATCTCTATCACTGACTGTGGTCTTAGGAAGACCAGGAAGTCTGAAAACATCTCTAAAGAAAAGATCGGCCACTTGTGAAGTAGTGTCCCATGAAGAAATGGCGAAGAAATGTGAATACTTTGTTAGTCGATCAACGACCACAAAGATACAATCCTTGCCTTGTACTGCTGGCAAACTGGTAATGAAATCCATAGAAATGCTCTCGCATTTCTCTTCCGGAATAGGGAGTGGTTGTAACAACCCTGCAGGATGGTTGTTCTCTCCTTTATTCTGCTGGCAAACTACGCACTCCCTGATGTGCTGGAGCACATCCTCCTTGAGACCCTTCCATGAGAATCTCTCCCTAATGGCCCGATATGTCTTTGTGAAACCTTGGTGGCCTGAGAGTGGTGAATCATGTGCTGCATGCAAAATCTTCTCCTTGAGCTTAGAATCTCTAGTCAAGAAGATTCGATCCCGGTAATAGATGATCTCATCCATCACTCTATACCTCTCATCGGTCACCTGCCCATCTAGGATCTCACATGTGAAGCGGTCTTTGGAATACTCCACCAACAACTGGGCCTTCTAATCTATATCCACACTCATCAATGACAGCGCTGCTAGTCTCCGTGATAAGGCATCCGTCGCCACATTACTCTTCCCTTTGACATATTCCATGTCAAAGTCATATGCCTGGATTTTGCTAACCCATTTTTGCTGCCTCTCTTGCAGCTGCTTCTGCTCAAGAAAATACCGAAGATTGTTGTGATCAGTGTTCACTCTTAATCTGTTGCCCACCAAATATTGCCTGAATTAGGCCAATGCATGCATAATAGCCAACATTTCCTTATCATATATAGGATACAGCCTCTCATGAGGCAACAACTTCCGACTCTCAAAAGCTATGGAGTGGCCCCCCTGCATCAAGACTGCTCCAATGCCCTCCTTACCCAGCACAAAGCGCTGGGTAAAATCCGGCGATACCAACACCGAGCAATTGCTCATCACCTCCTTGAGCCTATCAAAGGCCCTTTGTGCAGTATCTTTCCAACCAAAGGCTCCCTTCTTGGTCAGATTTGTGAGTGGTGCTGCTAGTTGGGACAACCCTTTAACAAACTTCCGGTAGTAGGTGCAAATGCCTACAAACCCCCGAAGTTCTGTTACATTCTTTGGCTCTAGCCAATCCCGAATAGCACAGACCACCTCCTCATGGACCCTCACTCCATCCACTCCAATGATGTGTCCCAAATAAAGCATCTCTGTGAGCCCAAACTCACATTTGGAGAGCTTAGCATAGAATTGTTGCCCCTCAAGAATGCGTAATATTGTCTCAATATGTTGTAGATGCTCCTCCCATGTGCGGTTGTAGATAAGAATGTCATCAAAGAAAACTAGCACAAATTTCCTCAATTGACCACGAAATATGTGGTTCATACAAGACTAAAAAGTAGCTGGAGCATTGGCTAACCCAAAAGGGCATCACCAAGAACTCAAAGTGGCCATAATGACATCTAAATACAGTTTTGGGGATATCTTGATCCCTTACCTTGATATGATGGTAACCCTACCTTAAATGAATCTTTGAAAATAACTTTGATCCCCTTAGCTCATCCATCAGCTCATCGATCCTCTTTGTACCATCCTTCTTCTTCACTAAGACCACAGAAGAAGAAAAAGGACTTGTTATGGATCAGATATGTCCTAAAGTCATAGCTCCTGAATATATCTTTCAATATCATCCTTGTAGGCTTTTGGATTCTTATAGGGTGTGGTGATCACTGCTTGGATCCCCTGCTCCAACTCAATAGTATGTTCAAACGCCTGGTCCGGTGGCCTTCTAGGTGGTATGTCACAAAATATTGTAGAATAGCAGTCTAGAATAGACTACACATCCGGGTGGACTGGTGCACCGTTGTCTCCTGCCTCTCACATACGCAATTCCACTACCCATTCTATGCAAATTAGCATCCATCCTATGTGTTGAGACTATCTGAGGTAGATAGGTGTGCATGCCCCTTATCTTCTGGTTCTTATCGCTCTTCTTATCTTCCCATTCCATCTCCAAGGTATCCCAATCCGTAGTGGCCTTCCCCAGTGTGATCAACCATTGTACACCCAATATCATATTGGTGTCTAGAATATCAACCACAAAGAAGTGGTTTGTCAATGTGTAAGTCCCCAAAGTGATGGTTAATGTCGAAACATACTTTACACACTGCATGGTTCTATCTCCTGGAACCAAAACTGAGAATCCCTCAAAATCATCTTTGGGAATGCCTCTCTTCTGCACTAATTGGGTATCAATAAAATTTTGGATAGACCCATCGTCTATAAATATCGACACACGCTTCCCCTGAACAGTGCCTCAGACTCTCAATGTTAGATACTTCGGAACTCCCCGAAAAGCTGCAAGGGCTCCTCCGGTTGGAGAAAATTATCCATTTCCACCTCCTGGTGGTGGTGGATCTCCCCTTGATGCTACAATGCTGGTATCTCCCTCCAATTCTTCTTCTTCCTCCTCTTCACCATCGGATAATATCTCAATATAATGTGCCTTTCCAGCAGCACACCGATGCCCTAGTGCCCATGGTTGTTTGCAAGTGAAGCAAAGCTTTCTCCTCCTCAGATCTCTCTGGACATCATCACTAAGAGATCCTTTATCTTGGTTCTCCTTTGAGGGAGGAACCTTCATATATTTCCCCTTTGACTTAAGGAGAGATATTTTTATAATGGGGCTCTTGCCCTTGGCAAAGCATTTCTTAAGACTCTAGCCCTCTCAATAACATCCTGGAGTGTAGTTGGTCTAGTGGATTTTACCAACCCATGCAAAGGCTCTACTAGCCCATCAATAAATATATATACTCTTTTAGCTGTAGACAGATCTGGCACCATGACTGAAATTTTCAGAAATTCAAAGATATAAGTCTCTGGATCTCGTGACTGCTTGAGCTTAGCTAGCTCAACAAAGTGTTCTTCTGGGTCTCCTCGGTCAAATATTTCCACCAACCTCTGAGTGAATTCTGCATAAGCAGTCACACCTACATGCCCCAATGTAGATAGATCATGAAACCACCATTCATGTGCTTCACCTTCAAGGTGCAACACTGCTATCTTAATGGCTTCAATCTCTAAAACTTGGTTTAGCTAGAAATAGATGTATAATTTCTCTACCCAAGCCTTGGTTGTACACTTGGGTGACCCATCCAAAGCAGGAAGAAATAATCTACCCATAGTATGTTGCAGATCATTGTTCTACATGTACCTTCCACCTCTATTTTTATTACGGGGTCTTATGTTATCCTTGATGTGACAAAAATCTTCGAAGTTCAGATGCTCTTTGAACCTTTCAAATTGAGATTCATATTTTAGGAAGGAATTACTAAGAGTCTCCTCCTCCTAGGGTCCTCCAGCCTCATTTGCGATAGCTAGGATTGTAGGCATGGTGGAGCATTGTGAAACTTTCTGTAATGCCAGTTTCTCACAACAATGATGTAAGTTGTCGAAACTTTCTCCATGTTGAAACCCTCTAGGGGATTCCTCATATCTTTCTGTCCTCATCTCCTTGATTTCTTTGGAAATATCTTGCATATTTTGGAGAAGAAGTTTTGGAAACTCTTTTTTCATTCATTGCTCTAGATGTTATAGATGTAGTGCCCCACATGCTGAGCCAAGATTATGCTTTGATACCACTGTAATATTCCAAAATAGGAAAAATAGGAATATTGAACATAAAATTGGAAAATTCAGTAAACATTAACACATCAAAACATGAACAGATCATTGAGCCATTTTATTATATATAATAACATAAAATGAAGTACAAGATCTTGAGGAAAAGACACTCAAGTTGGGCAAAACAAGCCTGAAATGACCCTATACATCAAGAAATGAGAAATTGCCACTATATAAACTGCTGGGGGGCCATGACTGTGAAATCCTGCTAGAAACTAGGAATGCATTGATTTTCTGATAGAGTGCTCAGAAAATGTTGGGATCAAATATTTGGGCTTTTTAGCACAATTCCAAGATAACCCAGAAAGGGTTTCCGGAAATACCCACTATGAAAAATGTAGCCCTAGGGCTGAATTACACTCTGCAATTGGGTAACTATTGGGAGGTGGCTGATCTGATGAGAAAATAGTTGATACTCCTCCCCACTAACTTTCAGAATGAACGACTGCTCCCCTCACTAGAAAATAAGCTCACAAACTGGGGTTATTAACCCTCCACTGAAACTGTCCTCCTGGATTGTGCTATTCCTGAAGGAGACTGTGCTGCTGAAGGTGGACGAATATTGGCCTGATGTTGGATGATGGAATGAAGCTCAAAGGAACCTCTCCTGAGTGGGCATTCAAACTCCCCCAAGGATTAGGGTGGGATTTCCACCCAGAAAAACTTTTATATTAAACAGCACAGCAGACTCTGCTAAACAGCTAAAGCGTGCAGAAAATCATAAAATACCATACATGAACAATATTCAAAATGATTTATATGGCTTCCATCCCCTTCCTTATATTCTTTGTAGGCCTCCTCCCCCTTGGCCCCACTCAATAATGATGATACTCTCATGGAGACTTCCTCTCATTATGACTGCGTTGTCCTCCACTATCTCCACTACCTCCATGACTGTGTTTTTGATTTGGTTATCCTTGACCCCATACACATGAATTGACCCCATTCACACCAAGGGGCACTTTATTCAACTAGATACACTGATCCACTTTCAAACTAGAAGTGGTTTTATTCCTACTAAAGAGATTTATGGGTCCCTCTACCCTCTTATTCATCCATTTTATTAACAAAAATAAACTTTAATATTCGAACTAGCTAATTAGGAATATTACACAAGCATCGATGACTTGGACGATGAATGGAGTGGAGTAGTTTTCTTTGGGACAAACCTTGTTGAGGTCCTGAAAATCGGTACAGACTCGAATGGTGCCCTATTTTTTCATGATGGGTACAGGGTTGGAAACCCAAGACGTGTAAGCAACTAGATAGGTGAATCCATATTTATGAAGCCTTTCTATCTTTTGTTTGATTGCTTCAGCTTTAGATGGGTGTAGCTGACACTGTTTTTGAGAGACGGGTGAGACGTTGAGCCATGTGTCAATATGATGCTCCACGATTTTGGAGCTTAAACCTAAATTTTTTGAATAACCCCCTGTGAATATGTCCCTATACTCTTGTAATAGGGTTGTGTATGCGGTTACTTCTTCGAGAGAGCATGTTGCCCCTAGCGATATTTCCTTGGTTTTTCCTGGTTTTTTCGTAATATTTACCTTAATGGTAGGTGACATATTCTAAATATTTTCTTCCTCAAACGCATCGGGCGTTGGGATAGGTTTCTTGAACCAATATACTTTTCTTGATGGCAAGGAAGTATTTTGATTCAATGGTGTAAATATCCTGAGTTTTTGTGCTGCTAGGCACAAATGATTTTTTTGGAAGAAAAAATGAGCGGTGATGCATAACATCCCACTGAAAGTCTAGTTTCATAATGGCCTCTAATATATCCTCATTAGAGTGAAACAATATTTCTAAGGGGGAATCATTTTGTGTGAGGCTATTAGGAATGAGTTCGAGCCTAATAGTGTTGGTCGACAGACATGAATATGATTCTGTTGTTGATGACGTAGAACCAAATGAGGTTTGTTAGCCTCCACAATGTCTCGAGGCTGAGAAAGGATATCGATGGAGGTAATATTAAACCAAGCTTTTAGTTGGTAGCTATCCCTACCAAAACAGAGAGGGATATCTCTATGAAATCACAGCCAAAGGATTCAACTGGATAGAGAGTAGATTTTAGGCTAGTTAGGTCAACTCTAGGGTTCTGAAAGTTTGATGGTTTTTCTACTAGAACAGGGATGAAAACAAGGTAGCTAGGTCAAATTATCAAAGGGTTACAACTGCAAATATATGAAGGAGAAATATAGAAATGCTTTACTAATGGGATTAGTTTTTTTTCGGTGTAGTGTAGGGCTTGAAAACGAAAGAGGATTAATGAGCATGTATCATGAATTCATTAAAACAAAAGGAATAATACATAAAATGACATTCCTAAACAAAACAAAGCTTTATGAATAATTTAGCTTATCAAACTTTTAGGAAAATCACTGAATAAGGCAAGATATGGAAAGGAAACATTTATATGATTTATATGGAACTATAAAAGATAAAATACAACATCAAAAACTCACTGCACATGAATTCCTAGATAATAGTTGCAACTGGTCATTTGATTCCATGAATAAAAAGCTGAAGTACAAGCTACAATAGTCTCACCCTCTGATGTCCGACCATAAAAATGACTAAGAAATGCATACATATAGAAAAAAAACCATTTCCACTATCTCATGAGTCAAATCCTAGAGTGGAGGAGCATTTCACATGATTCCCTCACCTAAAACCTAAATACAATGGAGGTTAACAAAACTCTCCTAAAGATAGAGAAAATGATACATTTGACCATAAAATATGTTTACAAGCATGTATCCACCTCATTTTTACTCTAACCAGAATAATTACACATGCTTACATCATCACAACTCAACAAATGACCAATTACATTAGGCAGATCTGATTTTGATTGATCAAATGGATAAAATTAGCTTCTAGGCAGAAACACAGCGTGCTAGGAGAAAATGCAGTGAATTTGGTGCAAGAGGCTTTTGGAGGCTTTCTTGAGGTCCAAATATTGATCTGAAAGATGATGGAGAAATATATTCCTGTCTGCTACATGATAGAATCCTAAAGCACTGAAAAATACTACTCTTAGCCCTCTAAAAATCCATTCTCCGACAAGTACTCCAAAAACGTAGCAAAGTTTTGAAAAACGTCGGGGTAGAAAGGTGTTTTTTGGGTGGTTTTTTGACATTTTGACCCATCTGAAAGTGCTGACATGGTTGTCCCAGGGGCTAAAGATTATGTAGAAGCCTTTATAAACCAAATTATGCAAGAAATTTAGAATTTTTAGGCCCCCATCAAAAGCGCAACGTGAGGGACACTGCGTTTTTGGCCTAGGGACTGTGCAAAAATTGTCAAAAAGTCAAAAATTTCTAAAATTTCTTCAAATTTGGTCAAAATTGCTCCAGAATTTCTCCATGAAGCCCTGAGATGGAATGATATGCTATGAGAGAAGTGACAACAAGCAAATCCAACTTATCCTTCTCTTCTTCCTTCATTAGGGTTTCTTTGAGTTTTGCCTTCAATTGCTTGATTTTTTCCAAAGACACTTGATTTATTGAGTAATAGTGCATTGCCATGCGTCTCTAAATGTTATTGTTCTTATTTCCCTCTTCAAGAGTTTTTCTAAATGACCATTTACTCTATTAATCCAATATTCCTTTTCTTGCTCAATTTTTGCCAATATGAGCTCATTCACTGTCATTTGGGTCCTTGATGGAGATGCCTCTCTTTGTTGATGAAGTGCCATTTTTAGGCCTCTAGTTCTTGGCCTCTTCCTTCTCACCTGATCCTTGTGCTCATTTGACTCATATATGTCAACTACTGCTTTTCCCTTTACATCTTCCTCGCTAACATCAACTTTATGCATATTCAAGAGTAGTTGGCTTACCTTCAATTGCATATTCTCCTGATCTAGGAATGAAAACAAAAAATTGGCCTTGGAAAAGTTATCCCTGAGTTCTATGATTTAAAAATATTTATCCATGATGACCTCCTCTATTTTTTTGTGCTCTTCATCCACCTCCAATTCATCCATGTCAGTGACAATATGGAATGGCTTCTCATCCTGCAAAGGTGCCTCATGTTGTGATGAAGGCTTTGTAATTATGCACCTCCAAATCTAAGCTCTTAAACCATTTTTCTCCACTGTTTGGTATCCCTGTAGTTGTAGCTATGGCCTCAGTTGAAATTTTGAAGCTCACCCCTGCAATTCTGACCTTATCCCTCCTAAGGTTAGTGGCAAACAGACTTGCTAACTTGGTATGATATTTTACTTGCTGAATTTGCTCACAAAACCTTAAACATCATACATTCTAAAAAGGTTACATGGCCAGTGAAGAATACATCAACTCATGAGTGTTGAGTGGCTCAAACCTTGATATTTTACCTCCTTTTTTGTAATATTTCCTTTCTCCCTCCATGTTGACAGTTTGCAAGGTAAAACCTTAGTGGGAAAAATAGGGGAAGTAGATGAGGGGATAAGATGAAGGGATTAGGGAGGGGATATGAGGGAAGGAAAATTTAGGGAGGTATATAGGGGTATTATGGAGCTTAGGGAAGTGTAAAATGATGAAATTGGTGAAAGAATTATTCTAGGGAAATTATACACAGTCCTAGCCCTAAAACTACCAAAAACGCAACGTAGGAGGTAGGGTTTGGATGTGGGGGTTTGGAAAAATGAGGGTGAGGAGGTGTGAGGGTTATGGCAAGTGTTTTTGAGTGTGAGGAAGGGTATAATGTGTATAGGATAGGTGTTCTTTCTTGCAATTAGGAAAATTAAGCACGCCCACCAAAAACACATCATGGGGGCTATAAGAGGATTTTCACCATAAAAACAAGGAAACAAAGCTAATAGGAGATGTCAAAGGTTTAAAATTACTTGTATTCTACTGATGAAACCTTTAGTTTCCCTTGAGAATTCCTGGAAATATTTTTTTTTGCTTGTGGGAGTGAAAACACAACGTATTGGCAAAAACGTAGCGTGGTTGCCTGAAAATGCACCATAGCTTCCTGGAGAGGGTGCCAATCACTTATTTAGAGTCTCCTTTGGTGATGAATGTATTGAGATAGTATTTTTTTGAGAGTGAGTGCTCTATGTCAATGAAATGAGTGAGAGCAATGATTTTCATTGTCTTTTATAGGTTGTGGAAATATTTTTCTTCATAGTGGTGTGGTGGCCCACCATGTGCTTTTCACTTTTGTCTTTGAAACCTTTGCAACTTTGGAACATTAGAAAACATTACATCATATTTGAAATAAAATAACATTTCAAAAAAAACTTTATGAGAAATTTCCCTATTACTACTCCTTCATTTGTCGGATTTATTAATGAAATGATATATTTTGGTGACTTAAACCCTAATGACCTAATGCTGACACTGAGCTGAATGAGGACCATGATGGTATGACTGAGAGGAAAATGGTGACTTTTAAATGATGACTCATCCAACTGAAAGATGGCAATGACCAACACATGAATATTTGGAAAGGAGCAATAATAGACCTAGACACACTAGCCAGTGACCAAATTTTTATTTGGAGACCTACTGAAACCATACAAATTTGATTTGATACCCTAAAAAAAACCTTGCAAGAGAACATTTGATCATTGGTGATAGGCAGAACTGACTGAAAATAACAAGGTTGACAAGGCACAGATGAGGTGGGTCTGCACTATCGAAGGTACTACTACTGTTGTGGTAGTTGCAACAGTCTCGACACTAAGAAATGATGAGCAAACATCAAGATTCATGGTTCCCGCAAATGATGAGATGAATCATATATGGTGTTGTGTGTCATCATCATTAGATGGCGGAAGAATTTCCTTGATTTTTTTTTTTTTTAGCCAGAGGAGGTTCACGCTCTCTTAGCGATGTACGAGGGGTACATGTATCTTCCGTTGTTTGAATATTTTGTCGAATTCAGAGGTGTCAAAGTATTTGAAACATAGGGCATGCCTCTGTTTGATGGTTATGGCTTGTGCAGATGTTGCACGGAGTAAAAGTGCTCACTCAGTAGATGGTATGAGATCTGGTACTACTCATGATGTTAAACAATGATGATTGGGGATGGTTATGAGAGTGTGATTTTTGTGTTTCCGCCATCTCCTAGTCTTCGATTTTGTGTGATTTGGCTCCCTTGGAATTTTTTTTTCTAACGCTGCTCTAGTTTATCTTAACCTTGAAAGGTATTAACAATTGACTGTGTGGTGAAATTGCAAGAAAATATGGTAATAACAATGCGTGATATTCTCTTGATTGGAGAGATGAATGTAAGGTATGGGTGTGACCATGCGAAGACTGTCATTAAATTTATTAAGCTACCGACATTGATTGACCATGTGGTAGTTTTTATCACATAAGGCACATGAGATGTTCGATTGGATTCTTACCTTACTAGGGTGAGGGGACGCTTTCACATCTCTAGGTGGTTGGTAACAATGGGGAGAAGACCTCATTGCTACTGACTGCCTATGTTGTGGAAACTCAAAACTGATTATGTCCATATTATTAGTGATGAATGAGCATGACGTCTAGCATTAGTCAAAATTAGGGGACGTAGGGGCAAGGCCAAGCATGGTGGTTATCTTGGCAAATTAGATAATATTGTATCTCTTTTGCGTTCCAATAACACTTGGACCACTGGGGTGATTGGGTACCATTTTCAGAATGATACTAAATCTGGGAACTGAGTGATGAAATAGTAATGTTTGTCACAAAATACGCAGGATGCACTGGGCATGGAGAGGGTTTTGGGGTGGTATGCTTCCCTTTTGGTTGATGCCTCACTTCAGATACAGAGGATGGACCTAGTCGCTTCATTCTCTTGGGTTGTGGAAATTTCTATAGACTCTGAATCCGATCTGTCCAAGTCGGCGAGATTCGATATGGCCAAGCATAGAGAATATAATGCTAAACAGTATCAGGGAACGTAGGGATAGTGATGAAGATGGTGGTTATCCTAACATATCTAACAATAATATTGATCGGTTCGTAACCCTCTGAACTACATTGGATTGACCTGGTACCATATTTGAAACAACTCCAAAGTTGGACATTGCACGATCAAATGATCACGTTTGTCGCATAATGCACAAAGCTGGACTTGAGCCTAAGGATGGTTATGGGGGAGAGGTTATCATTTTAGTGACCATCTCTCTTTTGACATATATAATATGGTACTCGTTGCTTCAGTCCTTTCAGTTCTAGTGTTGTCCCAGGATTTTGTGTTCGAGTATGCTAAGTCAGGGTTTTCAGTGATGAAGCGTCACATGAAATCTAACATATATTGAAGGCGGTGGATGTGAGGAGAATGGTGCACATGATGGTTTCTTTGACAGATCTGACATGTGTGTCTTATGTGTCGAGATAATTTTCTTTGGGAAATGTGTGGGATTGGGTACAAATGGTTGAAAGCCCTTAATTCGAGGCATTGCATGATCAAGTGATCAGGTTCATCGCACAATGCACAAACTAGGACATGTGGTGTAGCCTCAGTTTTCCTCCTTTAAGTCGTTGGGTTTGAAGAGTACGAGCATGATGCAGGATATTCTCATACGTACAAGATGGTTTTGGACCTGTCCTCTTCTATTTGCATGGAAGCTGTATAGAGGTCCTCTTGATTGAATTGTTCTAGGGCTTGTAATGCATCCCTATATCAAGGCATCTATGGGAAATGGTAGGTGTAATTACTGTATTCGTCGCAGATGGCACATGCTTGGTTCATGAGTAATTCTTTCCCTTGAGTATTCGTGACATTTTCCTTTTTACGAGTGGTTGAGGTTGCGACATTTATTTCAGTATGTAGAAGAGACTTTAGCTCATATAATTCCAAGAAAATGTTAGTAGGATGGCCTACGATATTGCACAATGCACAAGGTTGTAGTGCCCTATAAATCCTATGGGTGTTGACCTTTTTCCCTTTCTTGTATCCCTTGCGATAGTACTAGTCAATGTCATTACAGGGGCTTCTTTGGCTATTATGGCCTCTTGGGGGTTAATAAGAGTTATGCCTGCAAAGGTAATACCTAGGATTCCTAAAAGGATTGGAGGAGCCAAATACGAGACTGGTATTGCAAAAGCCATATTTGGAAATGTAATATTTGTCATGACTTATCTCAAAACAAAACTAGGTGGGGGATATAAAAATGGGGTTTGGGAGATAGCATAAGGTAGGAATGTTTAACCCATGGTGCCAACATCCGTGCTACTGGTTTCTGGTTCCAGGCTAGTTTCGGTGTTTGATGAGGTCATAATGCACACCACTACCTCCGTACTTGTCGGGGCTTCCCCTGCTATGATAGGGGGGTCTCCTAGGTATGTTCTCAGGACAGAAGATGGTTTTAATTCCCCTGGGACAAATTTTGTATACCTTGTGAGTGGTTCCATGGTTGTATCTACATATGTTAGTACAACATCTAAAGCGATCACAGGTTTCTTTTTGTAGTATGTGAGCTGGTCAATGGTGATGATTCAGTCTTCATGAAGGAACATCATCACCGTAAAAACAGAGGATGTGACGATGGTCATAGCGTACATGTAGCTCTGCTTGAGGAGGATATTGTAGTATAATTATGCGTCTAAGACCTCAATGTCTATGAGGAATATTTTTCTGGAAAGATTCAATGGTACATTTTGGTAAAGACCTATGGGGGTTGATCGGTGTCTGTCGTACTCTCTGAGAATTACGTCGAATGGTTTCAATTCAGGTGATACTAAATTTTTCCAATTTTTTTTGGACACGATGCACGTGGATGCTCCTTCATCCACAATGCACTAGTGGATGGTGATATTATGAACTAAAACTGGTACCTAGAAAGCAACTAGAGAAGGAAGCCTAGGGCCTGCCTTATCTAGGTTGAAAACCATTAGGCTAGAATCTGAAGGGTCTATTGTACCTAAAGGGGAAACTAAGGTTTTCCATTGTTTTGGCCATGATTGTAGGACTTCCAATGCTGACATGGCTGCTGGAGATTGAGCCAATTCATCCATTGTAATATAGCTATGATCAGCTTCAAAATGATTTCCTACGTGCCTTGTTGGTCCTTTGACTTTTTTTGGTATGGGATCCATAGGTATTTTGGAGATGGTTAATGATGTGATAGGTGCGCTCTTACTTATACCTAAAGGGTTGGTTTCTAGAGGTGCGTCGTAGTTCCTATTCTGTGTTTGGAAGAAAATTTATTCTCCAGACATGTATATCTCATGGATGTTTCCTACAGTATCATTTTGGGGTGGTTGTTGTTGTTGGGTGTTAACCACTCCTTGGTGGGGGAAAGGTTCCTACATTAGTGCAGGCTGCTGGCTTTGTCCCCCTTGTCCTCGGTTACCCTAAAGTTTCTTCAACTCAGGGAGTTCGGGAAAGTGGTGGGCGTAATGATCATATTCACCACATATGGCACAAGAGTGGTTTGTTTGTATACTAGGTCTCTTGTTTCTCCTTTGGGTGTTAATACTTGGATCTTGGTTTTGAATTCGGTTGGGGTTGCCCCGAGCCTGAGATCGTGGGGGGCATTTTTTATTACTTCCCCTTGTCCAGAATGTCCCTTTGGTTTGTTATTTGGATTCTATTTTGCACCATTTGGAGGAATGTTGTTATTCTCTTGGTCATAAGATTGTCGCTGCTGAGCCTGGGAAGGTTGCACTAGATTCATCGATGCATTGTTTTGCATCGGTGGTATCTTATGTGTGGGGAAAAGGGAGTATTGGCTCCCTTGTCCCTGATTATTGTATGAGTGTTGAGGTGACTCTCTTGTATCAGCGTTTCTATTCGAGTACTTGTTCCCCCGCGAGAAAGGATATGGACCTCCTTGCTATTGACGGTATGGCATAAAGCTATTTTTCATGTTCTATAGAGGTGCAGACTTACTATGATGTTACCTGGGTTGCGATACATTTTGCATAGTATCATAAGAGTATCCTGGGTACTAATAGTTGTTTTTTTGGTTTATTTTGGGCTAAGGACCCTATCAAACCGTCAACCATATTTGAAAATCTTGGTAACTCTCTATAAGTTTGCAGACACGAGGCATTTGGAGGGACATTGTAAATATATCCATATTGGGTGTAAATGAGCTCAAGTTTCTGAGATTTATTGATGGCATCTTCCTATGAGCAAGGTTTTTACATTACCACATCTTTTGAAATCTCTGCAGCGAGATATTTCAAGAATAAGTCCAAGAGGACTTGATGGTCAAGTTTGGCTTTGCGCAAGTTGCAACATCTATGCCATTTATGGAGATGGTCTGATATATGAACGACGGGTGTTTGTCTGAAATGAGTAAGAAGTTACATTCCCAAGTCATGGTGAATTCGAAGCTGGAAGAATGTAAGGAACCCAGTAGTGAGGGAGCTAAAGGTTCCATGTGCCACAAATGGCTGATCGACATACCATTTCGCCACAAGCCCTCTGAGGGTGCATTGAAATAGACTAAGTCAAATGGTATCATCAATGATAATATTCGATGAACACCACAGGTGGAATGTAATTATGTGATTCCGGGTCTTCCGCTTGCTTCCCTTCAAATTTTGGGATATCAAAAGGGAGCTTCGTGGGCATGGGGGGCCAAGTAAGGCCATGCGCAACGAGGTAATTTGTTAACTTTGTTAGGTCTGGAAGATTTAGCGATGCTAAGAAGGTAACTATGTATTGAACCCCATTGTATTATAATGGTGTATGGGTATGTGCAGTGGTGGCCTTGGAGAGGATCCCCTGGAAATATTTCGTAAGCCTTCGTGACGCAGTGATTTGTTGATTCCCTGGAGGGGTAGTGATCATTTAACCTTGAGGGGTCGTAGGAGGAGTTAAGTGTTGTGATGTTGGAGGGGTATCCACTGGTGTGATGATTGGTGACCTTTGGGGGGTTCCAATCAAATACACCCCGATAAAGGATGATCTGATAATGGCGGAAGTGTGACATCCTCTACGCCTGAATGGAAGGAGCCCTGACACTCCTCCATCTAATGGGGGGAGGTTTATGAAACACCTAGATCCACGGGGTCTCGTTGGGTCACCTATGATGTCGATTACTGTAATCTTGTTGGTATTTGAGGAAGTATTATTCTATCACATCACATAATCACATGCATAAAAAAAGCGAAAAATGAAAAGGTAATTTTTCTCTTTAACTTTATGCTATGTGATCAAGCAAGAAAAAAATGAGATTTTTGTTTGTTTTGCGTATGATACCAAAAATAATTTATAGAACTAATCGTACTCACACTCTGATTGTAACTGGGCCTTGCGAAGATAAATTTCGATGGGTACTGGGGCCAACATCCTGAAAGAACTAGCGATAGATTCCACAGTTGAAGAATCGACGAAGGTACGAGCCAGAAGAAATCTTCTATGAAAATCACATTATCATGAACAAAGTTTCCGCCTGCTTCAATCAACCAAAGGTGGTTCATCATCTGGACTAGGTGAGAGATCGCATCAGGAAGTTTAAATAGATGTAGGAGAGGAAAGAAAACCGTTAAAATCAACTAGTTTGACTATAAAACTAGTTAGGAGAATAATTAAAAAAAATAAAAAACGGCTAGTTTGAATATTTAAATTAAAAGTCAAATTAAAATTTTTTTTTATAAATAAAAATAAATTTCAATTTTATAGTTTAATTATTTAATTTAATTTTATTTATTATTATTATTATTATTATTATTTTTAATTTATATTTATTTATTTATTTATTATTTTTTAATTGATTGTTATACATTATTTTATTGTAAATCTTTAAAAATAAAATGAATAAACAATTAAATAATTAAATAATAATAATAATAAATATAAAACTAGAAATAAAACAGTTCCCTTAATTTACAAATTTAATTACAAATTGAAACCGCTAGTTTGAATATTCAAAATAATAGCAAATTTTATTTTTATTAATATCGTTAATCGAATTATCAAAAACAAATATTATTTAATTAAAATTATTGTATTAAAATTCTATCTTAAAAAATTAAAAATAAATAAAAGAATAATATTATTATATTGAAATTCTATCTTAAAAAATAAAAAATATAAAAGAATAAAGTTAATTGATTATTCAAAATTTAAATATTATATTATTATAATTATATAATCAATATATATAAATATATATATATAGATAAAGAAAAATATTTAAAAAAAAATAATAATAAAAAAATAAAAAATAAAAAATAAAAAAATTTAAAAATAAAAAGTAAAAATTAAAAATTAAAAATTAAAAAAAGAGAAGAGGATTAAGAATATAAGGCAGGGATCCAACACCTGCTTATATTCCAACCGTCATCTCTATTGAGATTTATGGGCCTTTTTTCAATTTCAAGGGCTTCTCTTAACTTACGATGATGAAAATGATCAATTCTAGCTAAGACCTTAGCCTCTTCGATACATATATGATGGTTAGTTTTTTCCACATGTTCAGCTAGGGCAGAGAAAGGGACCTCGCCATGTCTAAGGTCACTGCATGTTCACAAAAACCTTCGGTTAATGGACCTACCAAGCCACCAATGTAAGGTGTCCCAACAAAAAAAGAAGGTGATGATTGCACCACGTATATATATATATTATATCACTAATCATGGGGAAAACAAGGAATAAGATAGACCCTTTATCCTTAGGGTTCGCGTGATCTTTAACTCGAGTTAAGAGAGCTGCGAATCCGTGTTAAGGGGTTTGACGGAAGAGGAAACCTTATGCTTCCTAAGGATTCTAGCAATCCACTGGTACCGAATGAAAGGAAGCCCAATATCACAAGACCATTGATCGTAGATTTTTATTTTTAACCAAGGAACCTCTTTTCAGCCTTTTTAAGAAAAGCTTTAAGTCCTAGGAAAATTCCGGTTCATGATATTATTTGCGATATTGAATTTGGTATCAGGGACTTACCGGATTCCTCTAAGGACATTATAAGGCAAGATTGTGCAGTCATTTTAAGGAAGGCCAAGCCCCCTAAGAGTAACCTCAGTAAGTCTGAATTTGAGGCCTTAAAATCCTTAAATAATAATAAGGAAATTGTTGTTCTTAAAGCGGACAAAGGAGGTGCTGCTGTTATTCTTAATAAAGATGATTATAGGAAGAAAATGTTAGACCATTTAGAGAATAGTGGGAGCTACAAAAAACTTTCTAAGAATCCCTTGAAAAAGGTTTCAAGAGCTGTAGCTGAGGCTATCAAGTCAAGCAGCTCTGTGGGTTCTCTAAGTAAGAAGTTGATTGAAAGCAACCCCCTTACTCCAAGAATCTATGGTCTTCCCAAAATCCATAAGGATGGTGCTCCTCTTCGACCCATTGTTAATACCATTGGGGGTCCTTCTTATCTTCTTGCTAGGTATTTAGCCTCTAAGCTTAAACCTCTTGTAGGTCGTACCGATTCCTTTGTCAAAGATTCTGCTTCTTTTGTTAATGAGTTAAAAGGTGTAAATTTGGGGCCTGAAGATAGGTTTGTTAGTTTTGATGTTGTCTCTCTTTTTACCAATATCCCTATTAAGGAGGCCATTGAAGTCATTAATCGGATAACTGATCCTGACACAGCCTTTTTAGTTGAGATTTGCTTAACTTCTACTTTCTTTAGCTTTGAAGGTGAGTTTTATGAGCAAACCTGTGGTGTTGCTATGGGTTCTCCCCTTTCTCCGGTTGTTGCTAATCTCTTTATGGAAGACTTTGAGTCCAAGGCTCTTTCCTCTGCTCTGCACCAACCAAAGCTATAGTAAGTCACAAGGACTTAAAGCTTTTCTTAAAGCTGAAAGAGGTTCCTTGGTTAAAAATAAAAATCCTGATCAATGGTCCTGCAATGTTAGGCTTCCTTTCATTCAGGGTACCACTGATAGGATTGCTAGAATCCTTAGGAAGCATAAGGTTTCCTCTTCCTTCAAACCCCTTAACACGATTCGTAGCTCTCTTAACTCAGTTAAAGATCCTGTGAACCCTAAGGATAAAAAAAGGGGTCTATCTTATTCCTTGTTCATGTGGGACACCTTACATTGGTGAAACGGGTAGGTCCATTAACCAAAGGATTTGTGAACATGCAGCTGACCTTAGACATGGCAGGTCCCGCACCTCTGCCCTAGCTGAACATGTGGAAAAAACTAACCATCATATATGTATCGAAGAGGCTAAGGTCTTAGCCAGAATTGATCATTTTCATCATCGTAAGTTAAGAGAGGCCCTTGAAATTGAAAAAAGGCCCATAAATCTCAATAGAGATGACGGTTGGAATATAAGAAGGTGTTGGATCCCTGCCTTATATTCTTAATCCTCTTCTCTTTTTTTAATTTTTAATTTTTAATTTTTACTTTTTATTTTTAAATTTTTTTTTTTTTTTTTTTTTATTTTTTTTTATTATTATTATTTTTTAAATTTTTTTCTTTATCTATATATATATATTTATATATATTGATTATATAATTATAATAATATAATATTTAAATTTTGAATAATCAATTAACTTTATTCTTTTATATTTTTTATTTTTAAGATAGAATTTCAATATAATAATATTATTCTTTTATTTATTTTTAATTTTTTAAGATAGAATTTTAATACAATAATTTTAATTAAATAATATTTGTTTTTGAAAATTCGATTAACGATATTAATAAAAATAAAATTTGCTATTATTTTGAATATTCAAACTAGCGGTTTCAATTTGTAATTAAATTTGTAAATTAAGGAACTGTTTTATTTCTAGTTTTATATTTATTATTATTATTATTTAATTATTTAATTGTTTATTCATTTTATTTTTAAAGATTTACAATAAAATAATGTATAATAATCAATTAAAAAATAATAAATAAATATAAATTAAAAATAATAATAATAAATAAAATAAAATTAAATAATTAAACTATAAAATTGAAATTTATTTTTATTTATAAAAAAAAATTAATTTGACTTTTAATTTAAATATTCAAACTAGCCGTTTTTTATTTTTTTAATTATTGAACTAACCGTTTTATAGTCAAACTAGTTGATTTTAACGGTTTTCTTTCCTCTCCTACATCTATTTAAACTTAACGACTGATCTGATCTCTCACCTAGTCCTGATGATGAACCACACTGGTTGGTTCGAAACGCGTCGACTTTGTTCATGATAATGTGATTTTTACCGAAAGATTTCTTCCTAATTTATTGATGGATCACATAAGCCAAAAATCGAGTAATTTGAAGGTAATGGTATGAGGATCGATTTTTTCCTGCACCGTCACCTATAGGGAAAGGATGCCCTAGTTTTGGCCACTAAATTAGCGTCGTCGCACGTGAGCATTTGAGTCTTGAGCCTCTTGGTAATTGGTTACCAGTACCGAGCACTAGATGGGTCAAGTAGCCCCAAAGAGTACCTCACGCACTGGACCTCAACCTAACCTCCTCTGAAATGGGTCTCTGTAGTTATCAGGTATTTTTTCGTGGGCGAATAGACAAATTTGAAGCTCCCTAAAATGTCAACATATATGTTTCAAAATATATTATGACCATGATGTCTTATTGGATGCCTACCCCTGATGTTCCTAACCTGAACTATAATTTTCTCTTGTGACCCCTGTGGGGAGATTTTAGTGAGTTCAGATTATTGTTATTTTTAATGAGTCTCAATTTTCTTTAGGGTGTGATTTTGTGAAGAAAACATAAGATAATAACAAAGGCCCCAAAACAGTGGGTACCTTTTGTTTCAGAATTTACCAATGTTTCGTTTGTGTTTTTGAGTGAACAATCAAGAGTGTGATGAGATTTGGATATGCGATGATCCTTTATATTCCTCTTCTAATTACACTGTGTGTGATTGTTCCTTGCGAAAACTTAAAATGATATGCAGATTAGGGGCTGCTTACAATTCACCTAATCAAATTGTGTTGCACTATAGGGAGATGGTAGTCTAAACTGTCTCAGGAAAGATTTCATATGCTTGTCAAGGCTCACCAAGAGGTGAAAAGGTATAAGAGATCACTTTCTTTCACTATCAACACTTTGATCCTAGTCACGAATCTAAGGGAAAAATGGAAATAACTTAACTAGTAAAATATGCATGGATTTATGGGCAACTTACTTTTTTGACTAATTAAACTATGTGTTATGTATTTCTATAAGAAAATAACTTTTTCGGAAAGCATGTGTTGATTAGGGCCACTTTATTTTCTCCTATTTAAGTTATGTGTAATTTTGAAAATATAAACTAAAAATAAAAACCACTGATTGCTATGCTAATTTGAGGCTCAGTGCAGCAATTAACTATCCTAATAGTAGTAAAATGCAAAACAACAGTAATTGAAACTTATGAGGGGTTGTTAATCACCTTACAAATGGACAAAATATAGAAAATTTTAGCTTGCCGGTCTTTCGTGTGGGTTGTATTCCCACAAGCGCAGAGTGCGTGTCTGTCAAATAGTAACATGCGTTGCTGCACAGAATACAAAAAAAAATCTTTCACTCTTTATTTTTTAGAACAGTCAATGAATGTGATGAGAAATTCATAGAGAATGAAAGCATGGTTTGCAGCATATTGAGCAGAGATAATCACCTTCAAAATAAAACCATTAACTTAAGAAGAGGAATACAGTAGGGTCGCCATTCCTGTGGTGGTTTTCTGCACCTGGTTGATATCTACATAAGAACACAGAGAAAATGATGTTACTATTAGCGAACAACATAAACAATGCAAACATAACTCAAATGGTAAGCTAAGCATACAACACTATGAATTAAAACAAAAAATACAAAATATACAAATGCTCATATGGAGAAAGCAACCCAATAAGACATATGGATAATTCTCCCTTTATCAGGTGTCGGTGGTGAAAAATATACAATGCTAAACTATGTTGAAGTGGGTCCTTTGAGCTATGGAGCTCAAATATCTAGAACAAGGGTGGATCCTTTCCTTAAGTTCCTTACAAGTAACTCCTCCCTCTCACAAAAGAATGGTGATTTATATCATATGGTGAAGCTCTCTCTTAGACTGAGATGTTGGATGGAAAACATGTGAGTCCCTCTTGTCCCTCTGTTGTTACACTTGCAAGCTGGTTTTCTATGGAGAAATTTGGCCAACATAACACTGTGTCTCCTTTTTCTCTTCCCATGGCCAGTTTATATAGAATTTTTTTTAACTTCTCCTCCCTCTCTTGGCCCAAGATTGATAATGACCCAAGAGTGGGGAATAGATTCCAATGTGGGGTGCATGCCTACTCAAGGTGGCTCGAATTTGGTTTTCCTTGACAGTACTGGATAAAGAATCATCTTTTCCAAGTGTGTCAAGTGGTCCTAGATTGTGAATTTTTTCCCTCCCTAGGACTGCACTGCTATCGAAGGAATAGGCACGATGTGCCCAAAAACCCTTTGTTGCTGGTGCATTGTCCACCAATTTTCTAACTGAACCTTAGGAATATTTAAATTTTGTCTTTCCTAATGTATTTCTTCTTTGAAAATCTTCATTTGTACATTTTGCTTGACATTTTTCTAATGTCTTTCTCTTGTACGATTTTCTGGCGTTAACAGTAATTACATCCAATTATCCCCACACCCAATTATCCCCACACCCAATTCTCCCCCGCAAATGTCCCCACGCCCAATTCTCCCCCATAATTTTTTGAGCAGTTACCTTTACAGGTTCTTGGAAGACGTTTTCCTGATCTCAACTAGGCTTAGTCTGAAATTCAACTGAGCATCAAGCTTATGTTTAGGATTCCACTAGTCAACCAGCTCAAGAGTCCTTTACTAGAATCATATTTCTTACCTCAACAACTCCATGTGTGAGGTTCAATCTTGCCTACCCCAACAATGTCATGTGTGAGGTTCAAATCTTACAAATTTATTTCCTCTCTTGTACCTCCTCCATCCAGGTACTTTTCTCCTTTGTCCCAACTAAGATTATTTATCTCCACATAGAGGAATAATTTTCTTCTGGTTGACCATAAATAATATTATTTATGAAAATAAAACAACATTTATCATCCATTTCTGGCCTTTCACATGGCCCATAGTTTTACCAAATCATTTGAGGTAAAACAAAATATTTACTAAGAGTGTTACGAGTTTTATGTTTTTAATTCCTAATTAGTTAATTAGTCAATTTAATCATCTATTTAATCATTTTATTTCTTCATTGCCTCCACTAAGTCCTTAACCTTATACTATTATATTTATGTAAATTTTACTCCTAGATTATTCCATTAATATATAATCATTTTAATATTTTGTTTCACTAATTATTTAAACAATTTAAACAACTACTCATTAATAATTTTTAGACATTATAAAGTTTATTTGGTCAAATATTTACTAATTAAACTTTACAAAAATTGTTTTTTTTTTTTTTATCGTTAAGCATTGACCCAAAATATTTAATGTAATTAACCTCAAAGATCTACTAAACAATATGAATCACAATATGAATCACAGAAGGTTGAATTCAAATAATATAAACTTTTTAAATTGGGAAAACTAAAAATAAAAATAATCGCACCATCCTATATCCATCTTAACTTTGCATTTGTCAAGCGTTGATAGGATCAAATCTCAATGAAAAGAGATTTGATCCCTATGGGAACTTGGTTGATCTGAAGTTAAGATGGATCTAAGTTTATTATTGATTATAAAAAATAATTAATATATGAGTTAAATATATATACATTTTAAGAAAACATGTAACAAGATTTTAAAGGATAGAAATTCACTCACACTTTACTATGAAGATTCACTCCCACTTTTAAATATTCTTTGTTACAACACCATAGGTGAATATCATGGTTTATCAATACCACATACCCAAAAAACCATAACTCATTTCATAATAAAAATATTTTAAATATAATATAATTTAATTTAATTTAACACCATTTTTTAAATTAAATTGAAAAATAAAAAGAAAATGACTCAATTTTAAAATAAACACTAAAAATAAATTGTAAAGTTAAATCTTTATTATTTATTTATTATTACTAATAATAAATTAAAATTGCGGATACTTTGCTCCAAAATAAATATAATTATTAATAATTAAATTAATTTATGTCAAATTAAAAAAAGAAAAAAAAAGTACTTTATTCAATAAATAAATATATTATAAAACTCAAAATATAGATAAAACGTAGGAAAATTTTTTTCCTCCTCTTCAAATATGGGTAAGATAAAGTTGTTTCCATGATATAATAGAAAACACAACTACTATTAACATAAATAAAATTATATATATATATAGTTACAATGAACTTTCTAGTTATTATTCTAATATCAAAAGTGTATTTGACAATTTATAAGTTATATATACTAACAAATTTTTAAAATTTATGGTAAAATTTCCATTCATAGTTTCTAAGTTAGATATATTAATAATTTATTATTTATTAAAACTAAAAATCAAATCATCTTTACTGATCTATCAAGGTGTACTTTATTCTAGGGATGTTAACTATTAGATCACAACAAATAAACATATTACTTTAAAAAAATAAAACTTAATAAGATATTAATAAATTAGAAATTTGGTTTCTGTAATTCATAAATTGTGTATAAATTTTTTAGGTGAAAATACTTTGATGTGATTTTCACCAAAAGATTTTAAACATAATAATAAATTGTTTTCTATTTATTAAACAAAATTATATTATATAGTCAAATTAATAAATGAACTCACTTTTTTATATGACATTTTTCTGGTTAATTTTAACCAAAACATGTATTTTTAAAAAATTGAGTTTAAGTTGTTTAATCTTTAAAATTCAATTGCCAACCCAAAACTGTAAATTCATTTATACATTCAAAAATGTATTTTAAACAACAATTACTTCAAATTGTATTTTCAAATGAAAAAACCATTCACCTATAAATTAAACTACACATGATTATATATATTATATCCTTTAAAAAAAACTAAAAAATTATAAATAAATAAAATATACCCAACACATACCTACATAGACACGGCACCGGGGAACTAAACAATTGTCACCAGGGTAAACAATGTTCAAACTCTCGTAGTAAAAACGTTAATTACAGTTTCTTATCAATTATCTTTCAGATTAACTGAAAATGACGGAAAAAGTACAGGTGAAGCACGTTTTTCTTGGTCCAGAATTCATCATGTTATTTAAAATAATTAATAAATTAAAATACATATATATTAAGTGGTTAGGTGGCTGACTATTATTGTTTCGAGAGGTATTTTAGATTAATATAAAATAAATCTATTATTTTATTATGTTATTATTGTTTCTAGACGTATTTTAGATTAATATAAAATAAATGTGTTATTTTATTATATTGTGTAAATATTTTGATTTAATTAAAATATGGTTAAATGTAATTTAATATAAACATTTTAAGTCACCAAAATTTAAAATAAAAATAAAAAATAACTCTATATAAAAATAAAAATAGAAATAACACATGGTATTGAAAATCCATAATATTGATCGATGGTATTTATCTGTTATGTAAACATGTTGATTCCATCAAAATAAAAATTATAAAATAAAAATATGGTTAAATGTAATTTAATATAAACATTTTAAGTCACTAAATTTAAAAAAAAAAAAAAAAACTATAAAAATAAAATAATAATACAAATAAAAATTACACATAGTATTGAAAATCAATAGTATTGACCCATGGTATTTATGTGGAATATAACTTATTTAAGGAGAAAGATTAAAGTTGATTTTCGTATTGATGTTTGCACTAATTCTCCATATTACTCTTGCTTTCACTTCATTTCTTCTTTTAACTCCTTTTATATTTGTTGTAGAGTTGTAGTAATTATTCTCATTTCCGTACAAATCATGTGCCCATAGTTTCTCCTCTACAACTTTTTTTTTACCATCCATTCACGGAGATTCGAAGTACAACTGCATTTTCACCTACCTACAATTGGTATCTAATAGGCATTCCCGAATACCTACATGAGGTATTCTAAAAGCTTTATATTTATGTTTTTTTTATGGCACTCAGGAGTTAAAGACAATGGTTGAATATGCATTTGTGTTAGCCGTATTGATTTTTTTGTTTAACAATTTTGTTGGATAATGATAGGTAAAACTAGGTTTTGTAGTTTTGGCATAAAGTTGTGGGTATTCTAAAAGCTTTATATTTATGTTTTTTTTATGGTATTCAAGGGTTATTACGGTTGAATATGCATTTGTGTTAGCAGTATTGATTTTTTTTTTTTATAACAATCTTGTTGGATAGAATAGGTAAAATTAGGTATTCATTCTTTAGAGAATTAGTTGTGGTGTACATTTGGGTTTTGGGGATTGTGAAATGGAGTTGTCTTTAGTGCGACTTTTTGGAGTTTCGTGTACCTAATCCAAAGAAAAAAATTGAGGTGAAATCGTGATTTCTACTATCTAAATTGGAAATTTATTGTATATATGAATTCAACACCCTCAAAAACCTCTAGGCACTTCTGACAGTAGTTTATCCATCAAACTTCTATTTTCAATAATTTCCGTAGGAATTTGTAGGACACATTAGACCGGAAAAAAACTACCGTAAACTCCTTCAAAAAGTCTTATTATAGACTACTCGTTGTGAAATTTATGTGCAATCATTTTACCTAATGATTTAATGTAAATATGATTCATTTTTTAGAGATTTAGTAGTGGTGTACATTTGGGTTATTGGGATTGTGAGTTCCCTGCCGTTTATGTGCAATAATTTTGCCTAGCTATTTAATGTAAATACTATTCATTCTTCATAGTATTAGTAGTGGTGTACATTTGGGTATTGGGGATTGTGGAGTTTGGTTTTTGTAATTTATGTGCAATAATTTTACATAGTGATTTAATGTAAATATGATTCACTTTAGAGAATTAGTAGTGTGTACATTTGGGTATTCATTTTTTAGAGAATTAGTAGTGATGTACATTTGGGTTTTGGGGATTGTGGAGTTTCATTTATGTCGTTTATGTGCAATACTTTTACCTAGTTATTTAATGTAAATATGATTCATTTTTTAGAAAATTATTAGTGGTGTACATTTGTGTTTTGGGAATTGTATTTTTCCTATATTGCATTGTCATAATAAGGATTTTTTTCAATTTTTTCACTGATTTGTAAGATCGGCTAGATATATGATATGTGATGCTTTTGAATTTCTGTTGGAAAATATAATTTCAAAAATAAGAAAAGAAAATAGTTTGCACCCAATTATAATTTTAATGGTTTTTTTAATGGAGTGAAGTTTTCTCCAATTTAAATATGTGTAAGATGAACACTTGATTTAAGATTACTTTTGAATTTTTGCACAACACTGGAAGGCTCTTTTGTGTCTCTAATATTTCTATCATCTTACTAATTTATAACTTATATATGTTAGCAATTTGTTCTCTCAATTTATTATCTCCCACATACAATAATATCACATAAAGTAATAAGAATTAATAGAAATGAAAAAAATTATACAATTTATATTTTAATAATATAATATTAAATTTTTTTTAATTATTTTAATTTAAAATTAATAATGGTTTCAAATTGATTTTCCTTTATAATAAATTTAAAGCTTTGTTTTGAATTTTGAATATATATATATATATATATATATATATATATATATATATATATTATAGTTAAATAAAATCATATTTTTGCATTTTTTTAATTAAATTAAATAAATTAAAATAAAACTAATTTTATTTTAGTTTTAACTTATTCTCATTTCATAAAATAAAATTGAAATAATGCAAAAAATGGTGGATATAAATTTGAAGGAGAAGATTTTAGGAATTAAAAAAAAAACATAACATGAGATGATATAGGTTTGATGGCATTTTTTTTTATAAAAAGGATTAAAAATATATATTTAGGAAAACATAGCAGAGATGATATAGGTTTGATAGCATTATATATATATATATATATATAGATATATATATAATTAATTAATGAAATTAAAATGAAATTAAATTATTTAGTTTTCTTAATTTTAATTTAAATTTTACTAAAATAGTTTTAAGGAAAGATCAAATATTTTGAAGTACAAATCTTTTACCTAACACTAAAATAGATGCTTTACTAATATTCAATAAAGAATATATCAATACCATGAAACTGACATATCTGTGCATTTGCACGAATATTTAACCGTAACGGGGTTAAAAATAAAACAAATTGTTTAAACTAAATATTTCATTTAACCTCATCAAAGTTACATCTAACTTAAGCAAATTGTTTTTCTTTTAATCTTGTTACGGTTAAGGGTAACGCAGTAATATGTCAATTTAATAGTGCTGATCCGTCTGTTCATTTTTGCAGGTTAGTTAAACGGTTTGGCAGATTTTTTTTTTTTATTAACTAATCTCCCAATTTAATATAAAAATCTTCAATGTGATTTTTTCTTGCTGGTGCACGGTCTAATTCCACTTCCATTTGCGACCTCGAACCTCTAAAAGGAGGCACAGGCTAGGAATTTATCCGATTTAATTGTGAAGTATATGGAAATTAGGTCCCAATTTTCTTTAGTAATTTAAAATTCAATTGGAAATAATTAATATTATTTGTATATTAATGGAGAAATGGTTACATTGTTTTAACGTACCTCCTTAGTTTAGGATTAGTTCCTAGAATATAGGAGTCTGGTTACAACCTCCTACTTCTTTGCTATGTACTTCTAGATGTATCTTTCTAATTAATGAATGTAGAGTGATCTCTCTATTTGACTGCAGTCTCCAGGTGCAGTACTCAGCTATGAGCTGCAAATCCTTCTTTTTCAATTCAGTGTGTGTGTTTTTTTTTTTTTTTTCTTGGTATCAGAGCACAAAGTAGGGGGAGCCTGATTTTTTTTTAGAGCTTTATTGGCTATAGAGCCTTACTAGCTGAGGTGTACACAAGAGCCTTGTGCTCACAGGAGCTTCGTGCTCGTAGGAGCAGGTGGACTGCAGCAACTCCTGACTCATAACTCTCGGATCACTGATCATCTCTGAGTAGAAGAGAGGGTTGGTGCACTTTTTTCACTTCCAGTCGTGCCAAGAGGCACAATTGGCGCGACTGTGAGGGCCATAATCGTGCCAGCGTGCCGAAATACGACATTAGCGGGTATGTGCAGGCCATACCCGCGCCGATTTGGGAAGATGCGTGGATTTTTATTTGGGTGCAGATTTTTAGCCTCGGAAAAGTGCCAACCTCTTTCTCTTTGGAAAGATTTGCAACTTTTGCAGATCGGACTTGCCCGGTGGTGGCAGATTGGACTTGCCCGGTGGTGGCACATTGAAGTTCCGAATTTTCCCGGTGGTGGAAAATCAGACTTGCCCAGTGGTAGCACATTGAAGTTCTAGATTTGCTCGGTGGTGGCAGATTGGACTTTCCCGGTGGTGGCGCATTGAAGTTCTGGATTTGCCAGGTGGTGGCAGATCGTACTTGCTCGGTGGTGGCTCATTGAAGTTCCAGATTTTCCCAGTGGTGGCAGATCAGACTTGCCAGGTGGTGGCTCATTGAAGTTCCGGATTTTCCCGGTGGTGGCAAATCAGACTTGCCCAGTGGTGGTGCATTGAAGTTTCGGATTTTCCCGGTGGTGGAAAATCGGACTTGCCCAGTGGTGGCACATTGAAGTTACGGATTTTCCAGGATTGGTGGCAGATCAGTGGTTAGGATCTGGTATGTATTGATTTTTTTTTAGCGTATCCTCCAATTATTCAGTTGGGTAGAATTATTCATCGGAAGATCTGAAAGTTTATCAGTCCAGTATGAATAATAGTATAGAATCATATCTCCACGAGTCTGGCGAACTCAATGGATCTAATTTCACCAATTGGAAATTCAAGATACATACATTACTTGAAAGCGCAAATGTGTGGTCGATTGTCATAGGAAATGAGCATAGACCAAATTTGGTAACAGGAACATCTGCACAAGAACAAGACTGGGATAAAAGGGAGAACAAAGAAAAATTCATACTGAAGATGTCTGTTAAGGACAATATTATCCCACATATTAGAGATGGCAAATTGTCCACTGAGATTTGGACGATGATCAAGAATCTATACCAGACACAGAATACAAATCGTGTCTTTTCACTCAAAGGCAAGCTGTTTGCGATGAAGATGGAGGAAAATGAGTCCACTGCTGGATTCATTGCTAGAGTTAAAGACCTGAAGGAAAGATTGGGAGATATCGGAGAAAAAGTGTTCGATTCCGATCTGGTCACGATCACGTTGAATGGAATGAAAGATGAATATCAGATGTTTATCACAGTATTGACAGGAAGGGAGAAAGCCCTTGCATTTGAAGAATTGACAGGGATTATGCTACAAGAAGAAGAGTGACGACAAAATTTGAAACTATAAAGTAATGATCTTACTCTGATGCGAAAAGGCAACAATATAGAGGGAAGCAGCCATAGCAACAACAACAGCAGCAGAGAGGAGCCAACACGTTTCAAAAGAGACCATTTAAAGGTATGTCTGCTAACAATTTTTCAGTAAGAGATGTTTTTACTGTGGAAAAAATGGCCATCAGATTAAAGATTGTTATAAGAGGCAGATAGATGAAGCGAGGAATAAACAGAGAAAGAAAAAAAGTTACTTTGTTGAGGAAGATGAAGACCATAGCCACGAACTTCAACTATTTACACCTGATTGTTCCCTTTCAGCTTCTAAGGGAGATGAGGATGACATATGGTATGTAGATTTTGGTGCATCCTCACATATGACAGGTAAGAAGGAATGGTTTGAATTTCTTGAAGAAACTACATGTGGGTCAAAAATTTATCTAGGAGATGATAGCGGATATGAGATCGAAGGGTATGGTGATATTCCGGTAAAGTTACCTAGTTGTGACATTAGACATCTCAAGAATGTACTGTATGTGCCCGGAATTAAGAAAAAATTGATCTCTATATCTATGATAACTGATCAGGACATGCAAGTTCAATTCTTCAAGATTTTTTGTATCATAAAGGATAGCAAGATGGAAACTGTTGCAACAGGAGTACGTGTGGGGAGCCTGTACAGACTAGATGTGAAAAGCATGCCACAGCAAGCCATGGCTGCAACAGGATCAACAGTCGAAAACCTTTGGCACCAGAGATTTGGTCATCTTAATTTGAAAGACCTCATTCTACTTCAGAGAAAAGGTATGGTCAATGGAATCCCTGTTTTCCATAGTGTTCAGTTGGATTGTGATGGATGTGCATTAAGGAAAATGCATAGAGAAGAATTTCCTTGCATGTTAATAGAAAGGAAAGAGATATTCTAGAGCTGGTGCATACAGACATATGCGGACCTATGCAGACCAGGTCATTAGGTGGTGCATATTATTTCCTTTTGTTTACTGATGATTGCATTAGATTCTCTTGGATATATTTTTTGAGTAAAAAGAGTCATACCTTTTAGTATTTTAAAGAGTTTAAATCTATGGTAGAAAAGAAGATAGGTAAATGCATAAAAATTCTCCACTCAGAACAAGGGGGAGAATACAGGTTGGGAGAGTTCATGAATTTCTGCAGATATCATGGGATTTTTCAATAGTTTACAATGCCTCACACACCATAGCAGAATGGAGTGGCAGAACGAAAGAACATAACTCTTGTGGAGTGCGCAAGGAGAATGCTTCAAGGTAAGGGTTTATCAAATGGTTTTTGGGCAGAAGCCATTAACACTGCTGTCCATTTAAAGAATAGGAGACCTACTAAATGTCTTGGCTTCAAAACTCCTTTTGAAGCATTATTTGGATTCAAACCAGCAGTGAGTCATTTAAGAGTATTTGGGTCAAAATATTTTTCCCATATACCCAAGGTGGATAGAAAGAAGTTAGATCCTAAAGCCATGAAATGTATCTTTGTTGGATATGGCACTGAGTTTAAAGCATATAAGTTATTTAATCCTGTGACTCATAAGATATTTTCAAGCCGAGATGTGATATTTCATGAACAGGTTGACGAAGGAAAGGATGACAGTGATAATGATTGGCACATTCCATTATTAATGGAAGAAAATAGCAAAGATGATCAAAAGCAGGAGTAAAAAGAAGAAGAAGAAACAAGTGATGTAGTCAATGATGTGAGCCCGTATAAGTCTGAAGCAGATAGATTTGAGGTAAGTCCCCTACCAAGGAGATCAGGTAGGAAGACTCGATTACCATCCAGATTGAAAGACTATGCCTTAATGACAAATATTTTAAACATTGTAGAACCCACAAATTATAAAGAAGCAAGTCAATCTGATGCATGGAGGGCTACAATGGATGAGAAAATTGAATCAATTATTAGAAACCATACTTGGGATTTAGTTGAACTGACTAAAGGTAAAACACCCATAGGATGTAAATGGTTGTATAAACCTAAAGTAAATGCAGATGGGAGTATAGAAAAGCTTAAAGCTAGACTGGTAGCAAAGGGTTACTCACAGCAAGAGGGAATAGATTTCGATGACACCTTTGCTCCTGTAGCAAAATTAAACACCATTAGAATGCTAATTTCTTTAGCAACAAAACATAAGTGGGGGCTACACCAGCTATATGTTAAGTCTGCATTTCTGAATGGTGAGTTGAAAGAAGAAATTTATTTAGTTCAGCCTGAAGGGTTTGTTAAAAAGGGGCAGGAACATCTTGTTTGTACATTGAAAAATGCACTATATGGTTTAAAACAAGCACCAAGGTCGTGGTATGAGAAGATCGATTAATTCTTTGTACAACATGGTTTTCATAGGAGCATGAATGATCCAAATCTGTATACCAAGTTTAATAAACAGAGGCAAATTATTTTGATTTCTTTGTATGTTGATGATATGATTATAATAGGGAATGCTAATAATCTAATCAAAGAAATCAAACGGAAGATGTCACAAGTGTTTGAAATGAAAGATCTCGGAAATTTCCATTATTGTTTGGGATTGGAAGTATGGAGAGATTCTAGACAGACTTTTCTTACTCAAGGGAAGTATGCCAGAAGTCTACTGGAAAAGTTCAGAATGGAGCAGTGTAGATCAACAGCAACACTATTGCAGCAGAATCTAAGGTTGTGCAGTGACGATGGTACTAAAGAGGTGGATGCCACTATGTATAGACAGCTGGTTGGGAGTCTGATATATCTTACTACAACTAGACCAGACTTGGCATACTTTGTTAGTATGTTGAGCTAGTTTATGTCTAAACCACTTGAAAGTCACTGGGTCGCAGAAAAAAGTGTGTTGAGGTATCTTAGTGGTACTAGTAATTATGGTATTTTATACACTGACACATCTGATGTTAATCTAGCAGGATTTTCAGATTCAGATTGGGCAGGTAACTTGGATGATCGAAGGTCTATCACAGGTTACACATTTAGCATTGGATCTGGGGTCATAGCATGGAGCAGCAAAGAGCAAAGCACTGTAGCTTTATCTTCATGTGAAGATGAGTACCAAGCATTGTGTGCAACCACATGTGAAGCTATCTGGTTGAGAAGACTTCTCAATGATGCAGGAGAAGAGCAGAAAGAATCAACTACCATTAAAAGTGACAACCAAAGTACCATCAAGCTAGCATAAAATCCAGTATTTCATAAAAATACCAAACACATCGATACTCAGTTCCATTTTGTTCGAGAGAAACTTCAGTCAAAGGAAATATTTGTTGAATATTGTCAAACTTGTGACAATATGGCTGACATTTTTACGAAGCCTCTTGGGCGTATAAAGTTTGAATTGTTTAGAGGGATGCTAGGAGTTATGGGTAATCCGTTTTCCATTAAGGGGGAGAGTTGGAAATAATTAGTATTATTTGTATATTAATGGAGAAATGGTTACTTTCAGATGCGGATGGTAGCATGGCTTGATGGGACGTCAGGCCCCGGACACATCTCGGTGAGGCCTCCCTTTATGGGGTGCCATATGGCCCCCGTGGCTCCATTAACCTCGGTAACACCGCCATCTCACTCCCCGTATTTACTCTCCTCGTCGCCGTATTCTTTCTCTCGGTCCCACTTAGTTGGTTAACAATGGCTTGATCTCTGCGCTCTAGATTGTTCCTCGCTCCGCTCGCCATTCTCTCGCCTCCCCGTGAGCGTTCGCCCTGCCGTCAGGCCGAGCCAAGCACTCGCAGTAAATCAGGTGATGTCGTTTCTCTACTACCTGCTTTCAGGGAAACTACCTGTGCCATCATTTCTCCTAGAGCACCTTTTGCAGCTCCAATTCCTGTCTGCAATCTCAATTTGTCAATCACTGCGGGATCCCTTCGCCTCCTTCCTGTTATATATGTCTCAGGCAGCTTCAAATGATTTTTTTCACCATGCCAAGGCTCCGTCACCGAATGTGGTGTCGTCGTGGTGCGATTCAAGGCCGGTCTGCACGCTCTTGTCCCTCTACCAGTTCAGATGTAGAGACTTCCTCTGAGGACGTTGCGTGTGGGCGTTATCCAGACACTCGCAGCCACAGAGGTCGTGCTTGCCCTCCTAGCATTGTCCGCGCAGCTCGACCCTCCCCGCATCCTTTTGCTGATCCGCCTAGACCTGTCTCCCTTGCCTCTCGTGCTTCTGATAGTCACGCTCTGTGCCAGACCTCTCAGAGGGCGGAATTCCGCTTTGAATGTTCCTTCAATCAGCCCATTGTCACTGCCTTTGTTACTGTTATCCTGAGAGAAGAAATTCCTAACTTGAATTTTCCTCCTATGCCCGGTCCAACTCCCCCTCCCCTTGGTCTTAATCACGCCCTAGCTGCGAATTTTCTAGTGAGACCAGTCGCACCCCCAGGTCCAGCACCTTCCGACCAGGGTAGGCAACCCATGCAAGTGGACGTGGGCATCACAAACAAGGATGGCGAACAGAAAGAATATGTCGAAGATCCAGAGGACGAGTACTGGTGTCGCATAGTGGAGGAGCCACCTTCTCCAGCTCACGAGTAGTAATTCCCGTCTGTCTTGGTTCAACATGGTACATTTTCTCTATCGTTTTGGGATATTTACTGATTTTATTTGGTTTTCTACAACAACAACAGTTGCATGCTACTCTAGTCTTTTTTGTTTTTATATGTTGTATGCAATGAAAAATGAGCCGGTTTCCCTCTCAAGGGCAGCGAAACTCTCCTTAAAAGAATTGGTTTCCCACTCAGGGCAGTTCGTTATTTTTTTAAAGCATGGACATCAAGCCCAGTCTTCAGGATCCCATAGCTGAACAGAGGCAGTTTTGTAACAGTATGTTTTCATAAATAGAATTAGTATAATTTAGAAAAAATGGCTAAATGGTTACATTGTTGTAATGTACTGTTAGTTTAGGATTAGTTCCTAGAATATATCTCAAGTTACAACCTTACTTCTTGGATATGTACTTATAGATGTATCTTTCGATTAATGAATGTAGAGTGATCTCTTCGCTTGACTACAGCTTCCAGGTGTATTACCACTGTGAGTCAGTAACTCCTTCTTTTTCAATTCAAGGTGTTTTATCTAAGTTCGATA